>JANRGV010000051.1:3218648-3252628 GCA_024734035.1 Alethe castanea
AATAAAATTAAAACTTAAAAAGGTGATGCACCTACTTTAAAAAACCCAAAACCTTAAATACTGGCTAAAAATAGAACAAGAATAGCCAAACCAAATAACAAAAACTCTCTGCAGAGCTTTGATTTATAATGTCCTTTCATGGAATCTTGAGAAAGTGCAGAACATAATAAAAATTGTCAAAGCCATTATGGCACACTGTGGTGGAGAAGTTTATGACAAATTGAACAGAGCTAGAGGGAAAAATAATTGTTACCTTGCATTGGAGCAACATAAAACTTGTATCTCCTAAGTGATATATGATATTGGAAGTGGTAATGGATAAATTATGTCTTTGAGGAAGGAGTTTGACACAAGCAGAGACAAAAAGGCTCTAAAAATTTGGTTGGTAATAAGTTTCTAAACAAGGAATTAAATAAGCTTTGGACAAATCAGGTATCAAAGGCCTTGGAACCAGATAGAATTCTACTGTTATTGTCCTGATGTGATCCTCATAAAAATGGAAGTGATTTAATGCTCTATTTTTACTGAAATAGGAGATAAGAACACTAAATTATTATGAAAGTGAACAGCAAACATGTTCTGTATTAAGTAGCCTGATAGGCTGTGTGCTATTTCTGCCTGTAACATCTGTGACTGGTGAGCATATGTACATTTTATTTTGGAAAGTTGAAGGAAAAAAAAATGTTGCTATCTACTCCTTTCCACTGCAATTGCAAAAGCATCTTTTCTGACATTGAAAAAATAAAGTGTTTGGTTTGAAAATGTAATGAGTTAAAAAATATTTTCTTCATAGCTACCTTATTAATTTTCTGCTTTATTTTGAAATTTAAAATAGAATGCAGGTGCCAAAAGTAGCTACGGCAATAATGCCTAATCCTATTTGCCTAAAATTCCCTCAAATATTTCCATATATTCTGTCATTGTGCTTCCATCTGTGGTTAATGTTTTCAACTTCTCAGTTCCAATAAAAAAGTACAACTGGGTTTCAACTTAATGAGGACTTACCGAAGTTTTTGAAGCGAAACATTTAACACAGAGAATTACCTGAGTGGAATGTGAGGTTAAGAGTGCCAAATAGAGACAGGAAATACTTTCCCCAGAAGTTAAAACAGCCTTCCAGTGTGAGAAAGCAAAAACATCGCTGAGGAAATATGGGAATCTGGGAAGATAAAGAAAAAAACTGAAAAAAACCTCTGATAAATTTGAAGCACAGAACAATTTGTCTTTGAAAAAGACATCAATTAGTACAGTTTTGATCCTTGAAGAGAAATGAATACTATTTTTAATTTCTATGTATGTATTATATATATTTAAGTTGATGACTGACAGAAAACTGGTGTCAGAGGAATCTGATTTGATGGCATTAGAGTCTGTAATTAGAGCCATGCCTGATGACTTTCTCTGTTCTTTGATATGGAAAAAGCAATTTTTTACCACACACAGATTTATATGAAGAATAAAATTAACAGAATAATAATTAAAAAAACAAAACTCCAAACACTGCCTGTGGTGTGGCAAATTCCTTGCCAAAAATCTTCATTACCAAAACTCACATATAACTGATTGAATGTGCTTTAATCAGATGAGAAATATCACCTGGTCTGCATTTCTACACAGACACTGCTTCTCTACCAGTGAAGACACACCCAGGGACTTGCTGGATATTGGAAATTTCAGATATTTGTTCAAAGTGGCTATGAGGTCACAGTACTGGGCTTCTCCCCAGCCTTGTCCTACAATCTGAATTATTATTACAGTATAAAATAATGGAGAATTAATTCTTAACTAAATTTTTCTTACTTTGCCAAGAGGCAAGACAACCTTCATTCAAAATAAACAGGTTTTCTTGGACATTCACACTGCAAGACCCATATACAGACATTCCAACACAGGAAATTCCAATGACATGAAGAAAATAATCAAACACTGGAACAGATTGTCCAAAGAAGTCATCAAATGTCTTTCTGCAGAGATTTTCAATTTGTGAAACAATCTGACTAAAAGTTCAGAGTGGCCCAGGTTCTGAGTGGAAGTTTGGACCAGATGATCTTCAGAGATTTTTTCTAAACTAAATTCCTATACAATTCTATGAAAATATCAGATGAAAGAAGTGGGCATTGATGGATTAGTGAGAAAATAAGAAAGCTGTCAGAGATTCTGTTCTCCTCATGGAGCATGATTCCAACTTCAAATGCCAAGTTGCTGAGCTAAAGGATGCTAAAGGAGTGGTCAATAATGCCACAGAAGGAAGTAATTCACAAAGAATTAATTTCTTCATCATCCCTACTGTAAATATCGTGTGTAAAGCCTGCAGGCTTGGTTTAAGTTAAACACTCAGCAGGGAACTCATGGATTGAACAAGGCAGCCCCAGTGGGCACCATCATTTCCATGAAAACTTGAATTTTCCAGTTCCTTGAAAGATGGTGTCTGATTATTGCTGGAGTATGGAGTAAAACAAGTCCAGGTGGGCCATGAATCCTTGGGGGGGTTCAGAGTGTTGAAGAAAAAATTATTATCAAGATTGTGGGTATGTAGAGGAATGAACAAAAGAGTTTTAGAGCATTTACATATTTTGCCTGCAAATAAGATAGATACCAATAGGGATACCATAAAAAGCATACTTCTGAAACTACAATTGATTTTAAAACTAAGTATAGATGGACATGGGCAATTTGTCACAGCCCTTCAGGCTCATATATCTGCAATGTTTCTAAAATTCAGCACTTTACTCAGAGTTCATTGAGTTCATTTTAAAAATCATTTGTAAATACGTTTTCAAGAAAACTGCTGCTGGTGGTTATAATTCTGAGTTTTACAATAAATATTTCGAAGTATTTGCTGTGCATTTGAAAATCCAACCATCTCCTCAGAAGATGGCATGAGAGACACACTTTTAAATTACTGAAAGTGTTCAAGACATTATTCAAGCATCAGAAGCAACAGCAGACAAGGTCCTTTAGCATATATGACACACCAAGAGTGTATGTGATGTAAAACTTCTGTCATGAGACATCAGTCTAAATAATTTTAATTCAATTTATCAAATGATAGCTAACACAGTATAAGGAAATCATAGAAGTATGTAGAAAAGACTTATATAAAAGAGAGGCTGTAGTTACTGAGCTGTTATTTTTTTTGTTAATTCTTTGCCTTAGCCATCCTCCTCATTTCAAGCAATATTTAGGTGATTGTCCTTACTGCTTAGATTTTATGGTTTTGTTTTCTTTTCAACAAGTACCCAAAATCTGAAAATCTACTCCGCTTATTTGCTGATATAATGAAAACTTTGGAATTTTGAGATTTGGAAAATTTCCAAAGGAAAAAATATCAAGGCAGCTGAAGACAGCTGCTTGGTACTTCTCAGCTGCTCGTCTTCACTGAGCAATATTTTCTAGGGACATGGATGGGAAATACAGGCTGTCCTTGGAAAACCTGTGTCTCACACCAGGACTTTCTGTTATTTAGCAATAATTCTAATTTGGAGATTTAATCTCAGGTTTAGGTGCAAAATGTGTCCGGCTGAGTGGACTAGACTGGGAATAATCCACAGCAGTGTTGGAGAGAAAGGTAAAAATATTTGCTTTGGGGGCCTGGCATCTTCAGCAAATCCCTGTTTCCCCTCAGGACTGAAATGATCAAAGAATTCTCAGTTCTGAGGAGTCTGCCCAGAATCCCACCCTTCTCTGAGGCCACAAGTAAAGAGGTGACTTTAGACATCCATCTGAGACACAACTGGGGCAAATGCTGATTTCCTTCTTAGTGTTACTTCTAAAATATATGAGAGCAGAGTTGGAGTGCCAGAAGAATGTCAACAACTTATTTCAGGGAGTGGATGCACTGGCATTTCCTTTTTTTTTTTTTTCAATTATGCACACCAGCACTGGTTTTCACTCAGGTCATGCCTTGCTTATAATTATTCTCTCTGCCCATTCCTGCAGCTCAACTGAGCTGCATGGTCTGGCAAGCAACAGCCCTGCCCTCCTGGCTGAAAAAAAGACTGACATATTCCAAGTGTCAAAATTCCATTTCTTAGCACTTCACCTCTAATGGAAAGGATTTGTCCGCTGAAATGTTTGGAACTTTTCAACAAAGCAGAAAGCACTTCTGAATATCTGTCTTGGATTGTAACACTCACCCATAAAGCTGCTTTCAATAGCAAAATCTGCTACTTCAATCTCACACTTGCTAATAACATTCTCAGGTACAGCAAATAAAAACAAAGCAAGTCCATCAAAGTGACACTGCAACTGCAGACTGCAATTTGGACTCAATTGCCCTGCCATGAATTCTAAGGTTTTGTCCTAATCCCTTGGTACAATATCATGCCTTGATATTAACTTCCAATAACAGAGCATGTTTGGATGTTGCTTCTTTTATAGCACGGTGTCATTTAAGGTAAAATAAAACCTTATTTTACCTTATTTAACCTGTTCATTTGTTTTCTTTCCTGAATTAGAATTAAAATTACCATGAGTGACAAATAACTTAGAATGAAATTCAAGGCACATTAATTTTTTTAATGATTCTCCCACCATTCATTTTAATTTCGCTGTATGCATCATTTGCCTTCTTAATTTTTCCATTTAGTGAATTTATAACCAAACAAATCTATAATGCCTCTTTTAAAGGGAAAAGGTTTTGAGTTAGTCCTTTCTTGCATGGAAATCACTGGTCATTTATTTACAAGAAAAGCAGTAGGTAGTGAAAGAAGATTAACACAGAATGCACCCTGTGACATGGAAATACATGATTATTTTTGTCTCCTACTACCTCTCTTCTTGCTGAAGGTAATTACTTTTGTGTCTACTGTATGACCATAATTAACAACTAATGTGTGGGAGCATGTATTTAATTTGTAATCAAATGGTATTTACTGTGTCAAAACTACCAAGCAGTTAGTATTTGAAGGAAAAGTTCTACTAAATCTGTGGGTTTAAGTTTTCAGTCATCATCTAATATTGTACTAGTTTTCCAAACTGTCTTTTCACAAACTTTTGTAGAACAAGAAGGTCTACAGTGGCAGAGTAAAAGATTTTGAGGATAAAAACCCTTATATGGTAAATATGAAAATTTCTTAAATGTCCTTTTTCCTCTTGAGTCCAAAATAAATAAAAATCAAGCTATCAAGAGCATTTATCTAGCTGTACAACTATGACTTACAAGAAGACTTCATTCCATTTGAGCCTATTCTTACAAAATTGCATCTGGCATTCAGCTGGCAGAATTTCTATTTTGACATCTTGAAAGTACATAATATTGCATTGTTCTCAGTGTGAAAAAGTGTTTTCTAATCAGCAAATTTCCCTGTTACACATTCCTGCCTGCACTTGTCAGCTCTTTCCAATCCTTGCAGCCCTTTTCCTCTTAGACAGCTGTAGAATAATATTAAATGCACTGAAGAGAATAAAATCAGAAGGTCTCCAAAAATCAGAGATGTTGGTTTGGCTACACATCAGGTGATACCTGGGTGGTTCCTTTAGAGGGCTTTTTGTCAATGTTATTTCTATCACAAATTCCAGCCCTGCCAAAAAAAAAACAACAAAAAAAACCAAAAACCACCAGATCCTTCTTTCGTTTTGTTCCTCTTCCTAAATTCCAAAGTGTAACAGATAATGAAAGCAGAAAGATTGTTCAAAGCAGTACTTTGATCTTGTAGCTAACATCCATCAAACTCTTTGAGAGTCTTGTGTCAGCCTGATTTCCCCTCTCCTGCTCATCAGCTTCTGTGAAATAATTTCTTCAAGTGTGGTCTTGACAAAATGAGCCATGTACAATAGAGAATGGCAAAAACATGACATTTCTAAGAACCAAAAATAAAACTGTGTCTATTAGGAGAAGACTCAATTCTAAAACATTAACATTTTATCACCCGTTCACTTGAACTTCAAAATTAAATCCTGAACAGGTAATTATCTTCCATTAATTTTAAGTCTGCTCTAAGCAAGACAAGTAGTTTCTACAACTTCTGATACTTTTTCCTAGAGGGAGAACATTTGTTAATGCTGACCTTTTCTCGAGGAACATTTGATTTTGACGAACCGAGTATTTTGTTTGTTTTTCTCTTTTTTTTTTCTTTCAACAGACAAGTATCTTACAAAAAAAATTGAACCAGCTCAGAAGTACAAGTTATCCCTCTCCTGGTTGAGGCCAGTGCAGCCACAGAGGATCTGCCCCCATCAAAACCTGGTATCACTGCCAAGGGCTGCAGGGAGGGTCGGCCCCACTGCACACTGAGGGATTATTTCCAACCTGCAGATTGATTTGTCATGTTCTGCAGTGGCACCTTTTGAACTCTCAAGGCTGAAAGGAAGGGCAAAATGTAATATTCTCATAAATCTTGAAGGTTACTCCTTTCTTAAATTTTTTCCTCTGTGTACTTGGAATTCTCTGAATGAAAATACGGACGAACACAGCACTGAACTTTGCTGATCCAATCTGCTCTGCATGGATGGTCACAGAGCATTCATTAAAGTGGATTCTCTGAAGTTTTCTTCAACCATGCAATTTGCAGCTTGGTTCTACACTGAAGAATTCACCTGAGACTGACTTTCTGACATTTGTCCAAATCCAAACTCTAAAAACCTTTAAGGATTTTTTTTTTAATATATTACAATTTAAACTCTAAAAATCTGGGTTAAGTTATTTCCAAAACCAGATTTGCAGTACAAGTTGGAAGAGCTATTACCAATGGCACTAAGTAGTGTCAAAAATATTTCTAAGCTAGACTGTCAAACCAACAGAAATAATTGATTTCAGGACAACCAAATGAAATAATAAATACTAAATTCCTGTGCCCCTCTAGGAGAAAGAGAGTGATGCATCATCAAACTCACTGAAACTTTATAGTTTGTACTGTACACTTAAAAATTAAGCATATTTATGACTTCATTAAAATGCAGTAATCAGAGAGATCAGCAAATTATTGGTGTATTTTTGAGGGTTCCATCCTGTTCCAATGCCTGACCAGTCTTCCAGGGAAGAAATCCTTTCCCAATATCCAACCCAAACCTCCTCTGGCAGCATTTGTGGCCATTTCCTCCTGTCCCCTTCTTTCCTGGGAAAAAGGACTGATCATTCTCTGGGCTCAGCCATCCAGCCAAGTTTTCACCCAGCACAGGCTACACCCATCCATACCATGGAAAGCCAGTTTATCCAGGAAAATTCTGTGGGAAACAGTGTCAAATCCTTTAATAAAATCCTTTAAAACAGGGATAAAAAAAGGATAAAATCCTTTCCTCTGGACAGACAACATTCATAGCCTTTCCCTCCTCCACCAAGCAGGTCACCTTCTCATAAAGGAAGCTCAGGTGGGGCAAGAAGCACCTGACTTTCATAAATGTTCTGACCAGGCCCAAACCCCTTGCTGTCCAGCTAGAAAAATATTTTTGGACAGTATTTCTGTTGTTTTCATCTGCTCCAGAACTGTGCGGGCTTCATGACCTACGTGGAAAGCTAAGGTAAAATGTATATTTTGAGAGCCATCGTGTCCACAGTCCTAATGTAGAGTGAATGGTTTGGTTATTAATGCCTGAAAATCAGGTCAGTAGGGGAAAACACTTTTTCATAGAACATCTCAAACCTAAATTCATATGGAATCATACACTGAAAGATACAACAGTGTATAAATGCCTACAAAGTAGCTGGTATAAAATCCTCCATCACTGAGTTCCTAATTAGTGTCTCAGTTGTAAAGCACAAAATGTGTCAATTAGCTGTTAAAGAGGAAAAGAAAGAAAAAAAAATCCCAGCATAGTTCTCCCAACAAACTTGAGGGGTGTTTAGGCAGCTTTGTAATGTAGCACTGTAGGGTGTCAAGGCAGCACGCTGGAAAGTTACTGGGGTGGAACAGAATCCTGAGCCCTGGTGCAGTCTGATGCACTTTGAGGGGATTTCTAGGCTGGATTCAGTCCTGCAGACACTTCTATGACTTTACTGATCCCTGTATTGCCACTGAAATCAAAGATCCAAACAAGATGTAGGCGTCACCCTCCAAGCACCCAGCTTTGCAGAGCAGGCTAGTAGGCAAGATGTAATTAAGCACCCTCATGAATTTTTCTTCAGCCTGGATGCCTAAATTTGGCTCCTACATCTATGCAAGTGACCTATTTCTTAAATATGCTGAGTGCCTGCAATTCCCAACAATTTATGCAATCAATCATCGTTAAATTGTACGAAAATACTGATGAAACCTAAGTTGCCCACAGGCATTTATTTCTGCTCATTGTTACTATTAGAGAAATGGCATTTATTCTGAGAAAAACTTCTTTAAAACTAAAGAACAAAAATGCATTTTTAAATGTTGAAAAGTTGCATAGCATGAATTTTGTTCCAGGAGGGAGGAAATACTCTTATGTTGCTCAACTATAGCATATCACTGAATAATAAAATGGGTCATACCTCCAACATTTAAAATGATGAAAATATAGAGAAGCATAGCAGATTCTTGAAATAAGGTATTTTAGGACTACACTGCTTGGATCTAAAGAGACATTTTTGGAACAGCAGGACAGACAGCCCTTCAGCTTCCTTAAGAATTACCATCACCTTCTCTTTCCAGGACCTGAGGAACACTAAATTTCCTTTCAGCATTTGGTGAAAGCAACCAAGGACTGATGCAAATGTGGATCATGGAAATGCAGGTATTCAATGGATGGAGGAGCATTCCTTTATTATAGCAACTGAACCAACCCAGGAGCTTTCTCACTTTTATCCTTGTGATCCTCTCCCCTTTCCCACAGGGGAGTGTGAGTAAACAGCTCTGTGGGATTATTTGACACCAAAACCACAAAATAAACACATTTCCACTAGGGAAACAAAATAGAAACTGGACTTCTTCATGTCCCTGGGAAAGCAGTCCTTCAAAGCCTGATACAAATATATTTGATATTTGCACTTTTAGAGATAAGACCACATGCATCCTAATTTTGCACAGGCCTGATAAGAGCATTTTTCCTTGGAGATGTGGGACACTGACATCCCTGAGACAGCCTGAGCACTCAGGTGAGCCAGGAGGGTTAATGAGTGCTTCACATTCTCTCCATTCAGGTGTCTGAATACCAGCACTTCTTGGTCCTGGTGGACACACCATGAATACAAAAACAAAGTTAATGACATTTATTTACACCTATGCTGACATTTTTCTGTATGCAGAGGAAAATCATCAACATATTTTCTTAAAGGTCAAAAGCCTTTGCATAATATATTTCACTGCATGGAATGGATACCCTCTGATATAATTCAATTTCTGTGTTTACCCTAAAAAACCAATTCTTTACCCTTTCTAATGTACTGCTGTGTTTTCTGTCTTTTATTTCCCATTTTGGAAACATATTTTTTATTCTCTCAGCATATAGCATATGCTTACTGTTCGGTTTGAGTTGACATTAATTTTCTTGGTTTCCCACAAAACAACCTATCAACATTTATCCCTATCAATATTCATTATATTGTGATGAATATTACAAGTAATGGATACACCTTCAAAAGCAGTATCCTCCTTGTTTCTCTCTGCTGATTTCCTTGTACTTATACATTCTTAGATACTTAGTTCTTCTCTGATTATTCAGGCTTGGTGGAGATTGCACAGTGTTTCTAAATTCCATCCCAGAATAAAACTGCATTTCTGCACCCTTAAATCTTTTTTCCCCCCCGCACAGGGTTGATTCATAGGTGATGCCTTATCAAGGAATTCCTTTAGATGAGAAATCAGATGAGTAATCATTTAATACACTAAATCCACTCATTCATTCAAGTTTCCATAAATATTGTCACCTTTTTTAATCATTCTCAGGGCCCAGGTAACTTAACTTCATATAAATAACATCCATTTAATACATGTACTTTCACTGCTGCTTCATACAAAAGCAATTGCCATAATAACTGTGGAAAGAACTCTGGGAATGGAAGATATTGGTGAAAAGAGCACGTTTTGTTTAAGGCCATGTACCTCTGTTACTGAAAATAATCATGAAAATGATCTTTGCAAAAAAGAGCCTGTGAACTGGCAAAGGGAGAAACTGGTAGCGTTAGGCAAAAATATTTTAGGCATTTGTGGGGGATCAGTCCAACTGTACGTAAATTCTAAAGGCCTAATCAAGGTCTTCAGTCACTAATTAATTACTGTATTTGTTTTTTTCCATAACAATATGGTCTCCCCAGAAACACACTCTGGGCAGAATGAACTGATCATTGCTTTGTCTTTATGAAAATGTAACTTGATTGTACTCAGGTTTTTAGAGAGGGGGGCTGTATAGGTCACCAGGTTCTCAGGATGCTTTGGAAAAAGGGCTTTGAAGAGGTGTGCTAAATATTTATTCCTTATTAATATAATACATACAACATATTATCAAAATATGAAATAACAGAGATTAAATGAAATAAAATGGAAAGATTAATTAATTAAAGGACAAATGCTAATATTGCAAAAGAATAAACAGGAAGTTCGAAGTTGTTGTAAACTAATTCCTTGCATTTGAATTAAAATTGATGAGAGTGACAGAGACTGTAAATGGTACAATTTCTACTCCATTTTTTCCTCTCCTCTGTTAAATTCTGACCTCTAAGCTAAGTTTTGTCTCTCAGCCATCTGGAATAAGGTTTTCCCTGTTGTTTTGTATGCAAAAGTTGATTAGGACAGACTTAGAGGCTGAACAGCAGATATTAGAGCAGATTGGGAAATATCATCCTTCACAATATAACTGATCAAAATAAAAAAAAATCTAATACATCCTGGTACTTGTGCACCAGTCAAGTCTCTTCCCCTGGTGTTCTGCTTCTACAGAACCTCTCTCTGCCGTTTGCTTCTTCAGAAACAAAGGTACAGAAGTAGGATCCCTAAAGAAAAAATTTTAGATTAATTTAAAATCCTTAGTGTCATCAGTTCCATCCAGATGAAGGGAAAAAAGGGTGGTGAAACACTGGAGCAGTTTGTCCAGAGATGCTGTGGGGTTTTAATCCGTGGAGATATTCAGGATATTCTGCCTGAGCAGGGGTTTGGACTACACAACCTCCACAGAGCACTTCCAGCCTTTAGGAATCTGATTCTGTGAGAAGTGAAATAAATCAGACACAACCTACTGACAGGCAAGCCAAAACCAACTCCAGGCAGTTCAAGACAAGGCAAAGAAAACTTCACAGCTTCCAGTCTGGAGGGTTTGCCACTTCAATATGTGTGCAATGACTGGGCTGTTGGTGTTCTTTTGCTTCCATTAAAAAAAAAATCACAGGTGTAGATGAATAATATATGAAAATATTCTATTTAATTTCCTGTGTATTTCTCTTCTCTGTTCATGTAGGATTGTACACAAAGTAACCTTTACTCCTTTTTAATTAATTTTCTCAAGTGTCACATTTATGCTGCAAATCATCCACTGATCATGAATTCTCTGTTTGCATTGAACAAACTCTTCTTGGAGCAGCATGAGAAGCATAAAAGGTTTGTATATCAACATTTCAGTATTTTTTATTTACACTTGCTATTTAGCATTTGGGCAATGCACTCCTCTGGGGCCTTTTACCTACATCCTCTAAACCAAATAAAAGTCAGATTTCTGAATAAGGAATAACTGCTGATCTGACCATGCTGTTATACAGGCCAGTGTCTTTTTCATTCTGTTTTACATTAGGAAAAAAACCCCAGATTATTTAAAAATTATTCAAAACATAAAATATTGAGCCCATAGCACTGAGTTGCACTCAGTGCTCTGAGTCCTTGAGAATTTTACTGTGGTTTGCATTTCATTCTGGAAAGTTTGCATTTCTTTCAGGGAATTTAAACCCTGTTAAGCTGTACAGAAAAACTTAACAATGCATTTTTAATATATACCTTCTAAATTGGAAATGGTCTAATTAAATCTTTACTCCCAAGTATCCACATTAAATAGCTTTGTGAAATCTTCATGTATCCCTAGGAAACTCTAAATAAAAAAATCCTGAGATGCATCTAGTGAGTTAACTTCTAATTCTCCTCTGTGGTTAGAGGCAGTACAATGAAAAGATGCAATGATATTTGTCAGTTTGCTTTTTTTTACCCATCAGATTGAGATAAGGTGATGTGAACTGGTAGACAATGAAAGTACCCCTTGCAATTTGTCATCATTAGCTGAAACAACATTCTAAACACACATTATTAAAATCTGTTATTTTTGCAAAAACCTTAATTTTCCTTATTCTTTCATTTTTCAGTTTAACCTGCACATCCCCTATATGTGATGCACATGCTGTCCACCTAAAATGCACTTTTGTCTTTTTTCCCCTCACAATATTTAATTTATACACAAGGAAAAAAATGCATAAGGTAATATATATGCACCTACCAAATCTACTTGGAAAAATATACTGACAGCCCTCTCATGACAGTATAAAATTTGTGCTTTCTTGGTTTTTTTTTTGTTTTTTTTTTAATGAATTCTGTGTGCACCTGATAAGCAGTGGATCATAGAAGCTCATACCTTTTACCACAACAGGAGCACAGCAGACTTCATGAAGTCCATATTTTGACTTGAGTGCAGCACCTGCTGGAGGTCTTTGAGTATTTTTAAATGCAAACTTGTATCTCCCACCAGCCAATTCAGCATATCTAACATGTGCCCTATGTAAATATTCACAGTCACTCCCTAATTATTTTCAGGATGTTTCCTGGAATGACAGGTCATGCTCACAGCTTCATTAACTCTGCTGTGCAGCACCACTGCATGGACAGTGTGCACTGCCTAATCCAGGCAAGAAAAACGGTGCTATTCCCCAATTTTAACAGAATAACCACTACTCTCTCTCAGGATGTTGATGAGATTGGAAAACTCTTTCAGGTGAAGCCATCAGAACATTAATACAAACTGTCCTGGTTCTGTGTACAGTTATTTTTTAGCTGCTGTGCCTGTGCATGGCACTGCTGCTCCATTAAAGAAAACTGATAATGATGCCTTTGACATGGCTCCTTCATTTACAGATTACACAGTAATGGAGCTTGGTGGTCTCTGTTGGTAATCATGAAAATTTCATTCAATTCATGTTTAACTGTGAAAGATCTTTCTCATTAAATTTTTTTACCTAAACACTTACTCACTGAACACAGTAAATTTTTATCTAAACACTCACAAACACTGAATATAATAGATGTCAGAGAGGCAGCACATTCTTTTCTTCCAGCAGTCTCTGAAATTTCAAGTTCATTTGTTCACCTTTCCAAAGCAAAACTTCTGTAACTATGGATTAGCACTAGTAATAGTTGCTGGAAAGAGGAACAATTACCCTTCACTATATGACCCAAATTAATTTGCCAGGAATCATTTTGTCTCTAAAATGGCAATAAATAGCAGTAATCTATGTTTCAGGCTTTCCTATCATTAGTGGGCCCATCTGTGTTAGTGTTTTAACTCAACTGGTGAGTTGTAAATGGTCAATAAAATTGGAAATTTAATAAGATTTTTAAAAGAAAAAAAATAAAAGAAGAAACAAAACATTGAGACATTTGCTTTGACATCTTATTTAAATTATGAAATATGAAGGAAAGATCAGCACAATACAAAGCTACCCTTTCCATGAAAAACCACATAAAACTGACCCAAAGTATTTCATGTTTGCATTCCAACATTTTTTCAGATATAGGTGATGCCTGAGCTGATCTCTTCTCCAAGGCAGTGTTTTTTTCTAGCTGCTGGCAAAGTGCTGTGTCAGACTTGATTATCCAGTCAAGTTTACACAACCTTGTCTTGACTCAGTTCATGTGTGCAGTCCCTGCATTGATGAATTGCATAATCAAACTGTGGCAGCATCAAAGGGGAATCACCCTCTGGCCAAGCCTGAAAGAACTGTGTTCCATCATCTCCAGCAGAAGTCAAAGCCAAACTCAACTTTGGCAGAAACAGGCAGGCCTCCACTAAATCAATAAGATAATCAAAGCTTTATAATTAGATCAGTGCAAAGAACAGCAGCAAGGCCTGGCAAAAATCTGCATTGGACCTAGATCCAGATATACCCAGGGCTGAGTTTGTCATAGGAATTTTTCATGTCTTTGAACAGTTGTAGTGAAGCAGAAATTCAGAGCATTTATGGATCAGAGCATTTATGTGCCCAGCCAAAGAATATCAAGAGGAACAGGAGCAACATATTTCACTGTTACCTGGTACTTCAGCCTTCTCTGTCTAATGAGGAGCACAGCAACCACAAATCCCATCTCAAACCTGAAGAGCCCACTGAGTAGAAGATGTACTTTCATTTGCAGAGAGGTAGAAAATACTGAAAATTCAAGTCTATCAAGACATATCCATCAGACAACCCTTAATGTCTGCAGTCTGGACAACCTTTTAAGGAAATGCTACAGCTCAGGAAGAGCTTCTGAATGATATGATTTTGTGCAGAAATTCTGAAACCTTTTAAGAGGGTTGTATGATGTCTTTTTATGTTTCTTTTTGTGACTGGAGGAGAAGGAAAATACTGACAACACATGTTATTTTAGCTCTGATTTAATTCCCTCAAGAGAAAAAAAAGGAAAAAAAAAAGTCTGATTTCAGAAAAAGTAGGGAATTTTTCACCAGAAAAAGCCGGGAATTGTATATAGAATTATGTTCTGCACAGTGTATAATGTTCTCATGTTCTCTTTCTCTGTCAGGAAGTGTTCTTTGAACTCAAAGGCTTCTTCTCAAGAATCAGTCTCATCCTGCTGAAACCTGTGTATTAACCAAAAGTTGCACTTCCCTTGACTTCAGAACTGTGTATGAGCACTCTGACTTCCATGTGAGATAAAATTACTTTGAATAAATCCAGGATTATTTTGTCTGCTGTAACCAAATTTGAGTTCCATGTTTCAAAAATCACCTGTGCTACAGCAGAGCAAGTGCTCTGGTAGCCTTGAGGAAGTCTCCAAATTTTTATTTTAAATGTATTCTGTTCTTTTTTCCAGGTGTGAAAACATCAATACTACTAATGTACTCCTCTAATATCAGGAAGGGACAAGACAGAAAATTAGCCACCTTGAGTGGATACCTCAGTCAGTGCAGGGTATATGATTTTGCTGAGCTAAAGCAGAATTTGCAGCTTTCAAGGTTTACCTTCAGAACTGTTTTTTAGAGGAAATTGAGACAAATGTGTTGCTCTGCCAATACCATTAAGATAAAAGGAGGCTTGTATTAAACAAGAGAGTTGCACTTAGATCATGCACCCGGTTAAAGCTGGCTATCTCACCCTACCCATCGAGAAAAAAAAGGCCACCCTGATCTTTTTCTCAGGAGTCTGGCTGATTTGAGCTGTAGCAATTTCTGAGGTACAAATGTCCTGAGCTGATTTGGGCCAGCTGCACTTTAATCGAGGCCAGAAGGCATTAACTATTTCACTGCTGCTTCATCGTGCAAAATTCATCCTAAGTGTGCCCCCTCTTGTGACAGTGCACACACAGAAAGGGGTGGCAGAGCTGGCCAGTGGTAACTGCACAAAAACATCATAAAAGCCATCAGAAGTAAGGCTGATAAGCAGAAGGAAAAAACTCATTGCATTATGTTCCCCCTTTGAACAGACAAAAATATTTGCAGCTCTTTCAAAGTGCTAGGTCACACACTGAAGCATATCAAGTAAAGCCTTTTAATTTAGGATGCCTCAGTGACAATAAACGAGCCCCGGTGAGTGGCAGCCGCTCAGTTCAGCGGGGCTTCTCACATGATTAAGAACTAATCAGTGAGCTCAGCTCTGATCCCTGCTCCATGTCCCAGCCAAGGGGGTCAGGAGGGTCAGGGCTGAGTGTGGCACAGAGGATTTGAGCAGCAGATTCTGCTCAGAGAGCAGCGTGAGCATCACCTGCTGCGAGGATTAAATTCCCCAAAGGAGGGGGCAATGCAGCCAGGAGAGGGGGACAAAACCAGAAAGGAAGACAGTTTCTTGGACAAATCAGCCAGACTGAGAAGGGCAGGGTGAGAAAAGAGGCTGCTTATTAAATTGAATAACTTAAAGTGACAGAGTGTTTAATTTTTTCAGAAGGGCTGTAGCACCCAACCGAGACACGTCTTCAGTGAGCACTGTCAGCTCATGCCTGCCCACATCCCTACCCCACCAAACCCTCTTTCTGCCCATCCTATAAAGGAAAAGGCTTCCCTAGCCTTTTTATGTATCATAACATTCCCCAAAATGCATCTGGAATATAAAAATACTCAAATGTATACTCCTCGGAGCATACCAAACTCCAAATATTTTTGCCTTCTGACGAGGTCTGAGCTTTTTCCTGGGTCTTATCAGTGGAAAAGGAAACAGATCATGTGAAGACTGCCTGAGGAATCCAAAACTTTTAAGAAGTAGCTGGAAAAGGCATCAGCCAAGGGATTACAACAGATTAACCTCAAAAGATTTCATTCTTCTCAGGTCTGTCAGCTCATAGCTAGGTAGCACAGATTGGCTATTAATAGATGTACAGTAAAGGCAGCAGTTTTTCAAGATACGTGGTTATCCTTGGCCACCTATCTGGGAGGAGAATCAATCCCCTTTTTGTATTGAGCTTCCCAACTTGTTACAAACAAGCTATGGAAAAAGCACACAGCAAATCTCTTGGAATTTGCACACACACAAAGGTACAGGCACATATATACCCCCTTCATGCTGGATTTCCACAGCATACATTGAATTTACTGCTGCACCTTCTACAGCAACCATTGACTACAGAATTTAATAACTTAATACCCTGATCCTCTAGGAGATTGTCCAGCAAAGCACATCAACAGATACAAAGTAAAGCTTTCTAAAATATTTTTTCACTAGCAGACATAATTTGGTCAGTTATTTCTACAAAGAAACCTTGGCTGCACTCGCAGGTCACACATAATTATCTTGTTTTACATATCCAGCATTCAAAACCAAACTTGTTTTGACAAGGCACAACAGAGAATCTCCTGAAGATCTGAAATCCTCCCCAGGACCTGCAGATTGTTAGTATTCCTGGCACACATTTTAACCCACAACCTCCAGTGTTCAAATTCAAATATTTTTGTTTACTGATACCCGTGTAAAGCTTTACTAGCCAGCTTAAAATTTAAGCTGTTTCCAACAACTGGCACAACATAGAGATACATTTATTTTAAGGCACATATTGCATATGTTTAAAAGAAAAATGGAAAAGATAAAAATATTCTTCTCCCCTCCCCTCAGATCAGACTGGTCGCCAAAAGAATTTAAAATCCTGTAAAGAGGAATTTATGCTTGGAAAAAAATACTCTGCCATGTGTAATTTAATTAATCACCTCCATAAAGCTCAAGGCCATCTGCTCAATGGATGGTGAGGAGAAAAAAGATGAGATGAGATTGGAGAAGACAATTGTGGTGGGATTCAAGTGCATTTAGTGTGGCAATTGCAATTCAAAGCTACTCGGCCAGAACATGTAAGAGAATATTCTCATACCTAAAAGAAATGCTCACAGAGAACACAAATATTTTTAGGGAACAAATTGCTAAAGCAATAGTAGGTTGTGTTACAGCAGCAATCAGTTTTCTATTTGAAATGCTGACAAAACCTTGAGTACAAAATTCACTCTGACAGTGATCACCCAACCTGCATTCCAGGACATGGAAAGGGTGGGTTGCAATGGAAAATGCCTCTGGAAACTTTCATTTTCTCCCAGCCTGGCAAACTCTTTACAAGTATAAAAGCCAAAATGTCACCTTCAACCCCACCTCAAGTAATACACCACTCATATTTCACGTGGAAGTAACACATGGATTATAAAGTTGCATCTATTTCTGAAGGCTACAGATCCCAGCAGCAAGCACAGAGATTATCTTTGGGACTTTTATTTGTTAGAGAAAGAAAGTCACATAAAACATAAGAAAACTGAGATTTCAATCTTATATTCTTAAAAAATAGTTATTTCATACCCTCCTGAATAAATGTCATAATTTCTCCACCAAGATTATGTTTAGAACCTTGATATCTGATACAATTTCCCAAAAATATCTGTATACAGCCAAACTACTATTCCCACTACATAATTTGATATGGTAAAGCACATATTAACCTTTCATACACTCCACAAAAAAAAAAAAAAAAAAAATTTCACTGCTCCACTGCATTCTCTGGCAAAATTGTTAGTCAATGTACTTATTAATATAATTGACATGTTGAATTGGTACTTGAAACAGCTCACAGCTGGTAGCTTGCTGAGTGAGATTTTATTATTTTTCACGTCACAAAATGCCATCTCAGAGAATGTTGTGTGCACATTTTTGCTTTGGAAAAACTAACAACTGGCAGGCTTTTGAAGTGCTCCACAATAATTAATGACTCTGATTTACAAGTCTACAAGACATTACACAGACACATGTCAGGCTGCTACACCGAGTGCTTAAAAGCTGTGATTCCCCCATCATCAGTCGTGGATTTGCACATAACAGATACCAACAGCAAGATTTTTAACCCAGCTCAGTGATGGCAGGCAACATGACAGACTTTCCACCAAAATATTCTCTGCACATGGCAGGGAATCAGCCAACCCACTGCTCACAGGGGAAGTCAAGACATCACCTGATGCATTTTTAGGATAAACCAGAGCTGGCAGAGGATGCTCACTGCAACTCCTGGCACTTGGCAGCAGGAACATAAAATCCACACCCCCTTTTTATTGAGCCACAGCCCAACTGCAGCTGGCAAAGCATTCCAACCATGAAAATCACCCCAAACTTCAGTTTTTACATAATTCCACAAATGCACTAAGCTTACTTTCATTTTTTTCTGATTTTCTGGGTTTTTTGGTTTCTTTGTTTCAAGCCCTTCCTCACATCTGACCTTTACTCCTCTTTTAAACAAATGGAATAAACTTGGGACTTACCAAACCAGCTGGCAGACTTTTCCACCTTGTGACAGTTTTTTCCCAGTTTGTAGCAAATACATCCCAGGCTGGAGCAGTCCTAATACTTCATTCAGCTTTCTTCTCTAAGATTTTACCTTTTAAATGAAAAATAATATAGAAAATAAAGAAAATTATACAGAAAATATAGAAAAATAATATAGAAATATAAAAATAGGGCAGTGATCTTTAAGCTTGTATTTTAAAAATAGCTATCAGAATTGTGTGAATTTTGTGCTCTTTCCCTCCCCAGTAATGTCACATTTCTTTTTTGTTTAAGGAAGCTTAGGAAAAACAAAGTGTAGTGGGTAAAGCACCCCTGAAGCTCTTCCACACATCTCCCTCATTTAGAAGTGCATTTTCTCATCTCTGCTATTAACAGTATTTTGCATGGGTTGCATTGTAAAATTCCACTTTGAAATATTCATTTTTAAAAAAGAAAAATTATTCTCATAGAAATCCAAGGAAAATTACAGACTTTAGACATTACATTTCAAGTAGGAATTTTGCCATCTCACAAATTAAACAGTTTTTCTAAAAGCATGCAAACTAAGCCTGGTAGGTGAGTCACAAAGAGCTCACAAAAATGTGTTTTTACAGGTTTATAGTTGAGACCAAATTAAACTTGACAGTTTCCTTTAAATTAAATTACTAAGTTAGAGATCATAGCATAAATAGTACTTGATAAAAAAATAGCTTTCTTATTATCTAAAAATGTTCAGAATTAGGGAAAAGAGATCTTTTCTGCTGAATTAAATAGATTTATCAGGTAAGAAAGAACAAGTGGATACAATATGAGAAAAGAGCTCTGCATTCATTTAAACTGTACTTTCTAGGGCGATAAGGGACTTTTTTCCTTGACTTTTTCTCATGCTAAACAGGTCAGTTTTAAGGCTCTCTCCCACTACATACACTAATTTACTTTTTTGTAACAACATGAGAAGGAAAAATGCATGCTTGGTAAGAGGAGGGGAAAAAGGAAACTCTACTAAATCAACACTGGCTTAGACCCAAGGACAAGAGGAAAATTATTGACACAGACTCATAGCAGGATAGCTCTTCCTCAGTAAACACCTGCATCATCTCCTTGCTTAAAGCAAAATCAAGTTGTATTTATCTCTTAAATTAATTATCAATTAATTAATTCTATGTATTTATAAACTTCATTATTAGTATGATAGCCTTCATTGTATTCACTCCTTTCCAAATAATTAGATGTTTGTGTCTTCCCAAGGCTATTAAAAAGATATCCACAGGAGTAATTATGAGGGCATTCCAGTCCTTTTTACCTCAGAAGAGAGAAGAGATTTTCATGAAAGTGTTTTGAAGGGTCTTTCACCATTTCAGAGCTCTTTGACTTTTTATTAAAATAATAATAAAAATTGTAACAGCTAAACGATCATTCCAGCTCTAGAAGTTTTAATATTTTAAAAGACATGGAACAGGAGGGAATAAGGTTCCTATGATGACACGAAATACTGTAGGAGAGAACACTTAAATGTAGGTGTGACAATGACAGGAAAGCTGAAATCCATGCTGAACAGCCTGACTGTAGCAGCTCAGTGACAAATGGTGCTGGACAGGCTGGAGGTATCCTTTGGGAATGGGGATTGGACTTGCTCCTCTACAAAGACTGATTAATACTGGAATTTGGGGGGGAATTGAAACCACTTTCCCCAATTCTCCTGTCTGAAAGCTGGGAACTGTAATGTGTAATTTTGGTGCTGGAAGTCTCCTTTAACTATAAATTGAGGGGAAGGTGGACAGCTCTGGAGGTGCAGTGGTTTAACTGATCCTTGCTGTCCTACAAACGCCAAGGGGTCTGGGATATAAGATTCTGCTGGCTTCCTTGGGGAGATAAATCCTTTTTATTTTAGACAGTACCCATGAGCACATCAGCAAGGAGAGGGCTCACAGCAAGCAGTGACAAGTGAGAGGTTCCATTGTCCCCTCATGCTGCTCATTCAGGGCCATTTTCTGTTCTCAGTACCTTCAGTTAAACCAGAGGTTGCTGGAATTAGCACTGAAATGGACCCCCCCAAATATGAACTGATTTTTTAAAATACACCACTTCCAATTTTAATTTAGTCAACTTATGTTTACAATCGGCCTCAATGATTTTAGAGGTCTTTCCCACCCTAAAAGATACCATGATATTTACATTATATGTTCTTGTATTCTGTTGTCTTTTCTGTACCAACTTGAGTTATTAAGGATGTGTGGTACCACATATAATTTGTTGTATAAAATACAATTTCATATAAGTACAGGGAAGTAGATACAAGTACTTCCTTAGGAATCTGACCATCAGAATGTTCCATCAAAAATAACTACACAGGTGATGACATGAAAATTACATGAATCTGTATAAAAGAGCAATAATGAATATTTGACAAATAAGATATTTACATATCATAGTGAAGCACAGTTAAAGGAATATCTGACTTATTAAGAGTTTTCCATCCAAAAGAAGATGCTGTTGTCATTGACTTTTGACTTTTTGCAGTCACAGTGGTGTGGTAAAATGTCACAAGGTCAAAAGATCAAATACTTTACATAACTGATCTTCTCTGTATTGATGCATATTTAGAGAATAAAACTCAAGTTTATATTCAAGAATATCTCTATTTATCCAAGCAGCAAGACAAAACAAGCC
Organism: Alethe castanea; assembly: GCA_024734035.1. NCBI lineage: Eukaryota > Metazoa > Chordata > Aves > Passeriformes > Muscicapidae > Alethe > Alethe castanea. The sequence goes on from JANRGV010000051.1 coordinate 3,240,121, forward strand.
ATTATCAGACGTAATTCTATTTCTCACTGAAAATCAATTAGTGGAGCAGTTATCTGGAGAATAGATAAAGAGCCAAGCTGAAATGCTGTGATTATAATCACATGGCCTGACTAAAGGCTGCCTGTATGGCTGCCAGACACAGGAGAGGTGAATCCCTTCTCCCCCTCTGCATCCCCTATACCTGAAGGTCAACATTACAACAAGGATCCTATCCTTCACCTTTTAACTTATTCCTACCAAATAATCTCACCACAGTACTCCTCTGAACAGATATTCTCTGATCACTTCTGCTTTCATTCACTTAGAAAGAACCAAATCATAACAAAAAATTACCCTTCTTCCTCCAAAAAAAAAAAAATTAAGAAACAAAAACTGCATGTGATTCCCAAGTAGATGTATTTCCTGATTAAAGCAGAGCAATTCCATCTGCTCCATCTATGTGTATTTCCAGCATGCAGGGAGAACATGTGAGAAACCTGTCAATGCTCAGCAAGAGGAGGAGGACTATGGTATTACTGCACAATTTCACTGAATTTCATAACTAGGCATAAACAACTGAGTCTAATGCCCACAGGAAAGAAAAGATTATACTTTTATTGGGTAGCCTTTTTCAGCATAGAAGAGTTCACAATAGGAAGGACAAAGGGGAAGAGATGAGGACATGGAAGTTTTACAGGTCTCTCACCTGAAGTATTGGTGCCTCTCACAACCAGAATATCAGATTTGGACAAGGACAGTGGAAGATAACAGGGAAAGTGACAGTAACTAAACAAAAAGCTGAAATAAAGCAGCAGGAATTCCCACACTGAGTTATTCCCACACTGAGTTCTCTTTCCCCCTTGGATTTAAACTGCCTCTTAAATAAGATTATCACAGGGTTGCCATATCCTTTAAAATTTTATTTCTTTGGAGAAAAAGCCTATGAAGAGTTGAATAGTTGTTTACTTGGCAGTCCTTAAGTCAAATACTTTTTTATTCTTAATGGTGTAGGAAAAGAATATGGCAGGTTCTATGTATAAAATAATTTCTCTGTTTTGATAAATGAAGCAGGAAGGAGGGAGATGCTCATAGCTTCAGCTGTCTTCACCTCAGGGAGCATGAAAAAAACACATTTGACCTCCTGCTGTCTATCCTACATTACATCTGTAAAACTTCTGCTGAAAATATACAATGGAAACAAAGCATTTGAATGGAATAGAAACAATGGATATGACAACAGAAAAGGCCAGTTCTGGAGTGCATGTTATAAAAGCCTCTACTGGTTGAATGGCTTGATGAACCCTGGTCTGCTCTGCATTTTTCTTATGATCTTTTAGAATGATCAATATGTCATCGAAAAAAACTTCTTGTTCTCAAGTCATCCTGATAAAAATTAGGCTTATAATACCTGTACTCTGATTTTAACTGGTTGTCAGAACCTGTCTCCCTTTATTTGTACAGATATTTACAGGGCATTATTCTTTCCCAGTATTGTGACAATATGGTTTCATATGAACATCCTTCTTCCTGTATTTCTTTTGATGGGAGATATTTTAAAACAGACTAACAGACATATTAAACTGGACTACAGAAAGAATGAAACCATGGAGTACATCACCAGCCTTCAAGGACAAATCTTAAAGGGTTCTCTCTGTCCTGCTTTGAGCCCTTAAATTATCATTCATAATGAACTTTTCTGCCAACAGGCACAACTGTCAACAGGTGACAAATCTTTGCATCAAGCAGCAATTTTTCACTTTTGTGGCTCCACTTTCCTTTCTGGCATCCTCTTATAGGATATATATTTGCTACAGAAATGAATGCATGATGTATTACCAGCCCTTAATTTCTCCAAATTCACTTTCCAAATGACACAATAAACCTAAAGTTTTGCTCTTACTTGGGCGGAAAGAGATAGGACAATGTGGGAATGGTTTTAAACTAAAAGGGAGGAGATTTAGATTAAATGTTAGGAAGAAAAACTATCCAGAGGTTAGTGAGGCACTGGAAGCAGATGCCAAGAGAAGTTGCTGAACCTGTTGACAGATTTTCACTTCAACAAAAAGCAGAGGAGCAGAGGGTAGGAGATCTGATAGAAATCTGCACAGTTGACACCTGCAGGGAACTTCCCCAAGACAACATGGGATACCCTGGAAGTTCAGCAGATTCTGGGATATAGGGATGCAAACCTGTTGCAGGGATCCTGGGAAGCAACCAAGGGAACTTTGAGAGGAAAAAAAGATGCATACAAGAATCATGGTTTTAAAAAAGCCTGGTTCATTTGCTGTTCACAGAATGCTTAATGTTTTAAATGAGAAGTTACACATTTTGTGTGATCTAAAAAAAGCCAAACAAAGCCTTTGGGAACCTAGTACTGTCATGGCCAAGCACATAATGACTCATCCTTTTGTGTCATGGACTTTGTTTTCGCAGGTGTGTGACATGAGTGGCATTGCCTTTTGAATTATTTTCAGCTGACATTAATCCTGAACAACTATCATAAACATTCCCACATAATTCCTCATTCCTGGAGTTCTATCACTAGGCCCAAGGCTTATTGCAGAGTCCAGGAGATCTTCTCCTAAAGAGCTGCACCTTTCTGCAGGCAACTATGCTGTAGTTCTGTTAGCATTGTTTAAAATAATATTTAAGGAAAAAAACATGAATTTTTTTCTAGGATATCATCTGTGATCATCCTAGAAGCCAGACCTGGCATTTGTGTAAGAAACACCAGAATTATCCTTCTCCTGCCCAAACTCACAGCCTTCTCCAGGCTTCATTCTTCTGAAGTTAACCCTGTGCCTTTTAAAATGTGTACTTTTTTGACCTCTTCCACTAAACCAGGTTGATTGAAGCCCCATCAAACTTGACATTCATACAGCAAGCAAATATCTAAAATGCAAACTTTGTTCCCAGAAAGCAAGAAATGAAAAAAACAGAAAGAAAGAAATGTGCACAAGCCCCTTTTGATTATGTACCTGATCACACCTTCCCTTTCCACTAAATCCTCATTTACCAAAACACAGCATTCTACCCACTCTGGCCATTTCTCTCTCAGTATTTCCAACTCCTTGGTCGAACTACCAACGTAACTTGAGGAAGAAAAACCAAATGGCACAGGCAGAACTGTAAAAGATGGGACAAAGGATGGATGCTATTAGCCCTTGTCACATCCAAAATAAACAAAAAAGATCAAATCCAAAGCTACCTGTGAGAATAGTAGCGTTTGTACAGATTATCTTAGACCATCACTAACAAACAGACCCAGAAGTGAGAGTTATTTGTGCTTGATTTTTATGTCTTGACATTAACAGTGCTTTTAAGCGGCATTTTTTTTGTTGTTTTTGTTATAAAGATGAGTAAATCAAGAAACACACATAAGCAATGCTGCAGCAGCTTTCACACTTACTGGGCAATTATGTTTGCAGAGAAGACAAATAGGCAAAGTGTTTCAGCAGGATGAAATACTAAATTTCCCACAATGAGGGATTTGCTGCTGCCTGGCAGTGAAGGGGAGCGGGAGAGTGATGGGGAAGTGAATCAGGAGGGAATTCCACACGTGATTTACTGACACACTCACAGCACATTTACAGCCATTAAGGCAATCCTTCCTCCAGAGGCACCCGGGAGATTCCTCTAATGCTTCCACTGGGATTGTCAGGGATGAATCCTCACAGCTTCACGGGACTATTATGCTCTGACTGTTTGCATTGTTGTCCCTCTCCTCTGCACATAAATGTAATTCTCATTACAGCTAAAGGGGTCATGTAGAAGCAGTGTAAGGGAAGGAAAACTGCAGATTGCTGGTCAGGAAAATTAGGAAAATTTGTAAAGTTGCTCAAAAGGTCAGCCACACCTAGGAAATGCCAGCTGTCACCACGTGCAGCTGGTGTGCACATTTATGATTGAAAAAAATAGAATTGAAAAGGGAACTGGGTGGGCAGACCAGCAATCAGCTCCACCACTGATGGTTAATAGGGGCAACCAAACAGTGAGTGCCTGGGTAAAGGAGGGTCTGACATATTTCTGACTTATTTCTGACTTATTTCTGGCCTCTTTCTGTTACACTGCATGTTCTGGTACATGGATGTATGCTCTGAAATGCTCAAATAAACATCTACTCGGTTTCTATAACCACACTGTGTAGTGGGTTTGAAACCAGCACACTCTGGAAACACATTTTTAATTCCCAAACAGATTTCCACTTTGATCAAAAAAGGTATTAAAAGACATATTCTCTACTCACAACTAAGCCCTTCAGAACAGGGTAACACACAAGCAGATATTTAGGGCACACATTCCCTTAGACAGTAAAAAATGAAATTCAGGATTAATAAAACAAAGCAAAGTACTCATTTCTCTCAAACCCTACTTAAAAGCTGTATTTTCCAGGCAAGACAAAGGACATACATGGATCATGGATGAAATATTTCTATACACAGAAATCAGGGCTTTTTTCTGCATGCTGTTGCTGGATGGAAAGTGCATTTTTCAAAAGAAAAAAAATAAAGAAAATGTAAGAAAAAAGTTGTAAAAGCAGACAATTTATTTGTTGAAAGCTCATAATTGTTCATAGTATGCAGCATGCATTTAGAAACTGTCTTAGGCTTGCTAAATTATATATAAGGCTTACAAGGGATGAAATATTTGAAGAACACAGGTGATTTGTATCCTGAGAAGCTGAAAAAACACCCACCTTCTTCACACTGCAGAAAGCCAAATGCACCATCAGTGTGGATGGAGCAGTTAAAATGAATGTCAGGTATTACAGCATATAAAAGAGCAATCCACATGTCACAAAAAACAGGTGGATAAATGGATTTCCTTCCTTGCTTTGCCAGAGTCAGAGCTGGTTGGTTTTAGAGTCTGTTGTAGAACTTTGTAAACATGATTTTTGCCCTCTCTATCTCTCTGTCATGCACACAGAGGTCAAAGAGAAGGAGCACCTTGAGTAGCAGTCAGGAGATATTTTCTGGGGGCATAACTGGTGACCTATGATCAGCTGTGGACATTAATCTAAAGTAATGCTAATGGTTAAAAAAAATCTGTTTAATAGCCACAGAATGCTCTCTCTTAGTGCAGTATCACTGATTTAAGTAAATTACATTGCAATTACTGAGGTAATAATGACCTAAACAATACTGAAGCAGGATTTTTTTTTTTTCTGAGTTCCAGGTTTAGCTCTATAGGGACTTTTTTTTGGGTATTGGGTTTTGCTTTTTTAAAATTATTTTTATTTTTAAATTATAATTCTTGTCCTAGAAGTGCCATGGGAAATGCCAGTGAAAAGAAATGAATTAAATATGTTTGTGTTTATATGGCAGGAGTAGCTGACTGACAAAGAGAGCATTTCCCTATTTGGTCGCTGGTGAGAATTAAGTTCAGTCAAAGGTAGAACAAGTTTTTCAGTGCTATGTGAAGAAAAGGTAATGCCTTTATTGTATTTACAATAGCCAAATGCTGATATTCAGATTAAAGAAAAATTTAAAAACCAAAACAAAAAACCTCACAACCAAAGAGTTAATGAAGATATCATTACTGTCAGTTTTGAGAGAATCTAGAGAAATTTGTGACTCTGCACCTCAGATTTATGCCATATTTTCAGAATTCTTTCCTCCAATTCCTCAGCTTTATAATGCAAAAATCACACACAGCTACATCTTAATCTACATGATATTCAACAATTGAAAAAAAAAATAATAGCTATACATAATAAAAAAGATTCTAAAAATTCTTTTCCATTTGGAGCAAATGAACTACACATTTCTCTTGAAGACATAAAAGCATGTTTTGCCCTGATCAAATTTGTTTAAGTTATATTATAATGCTTAGCATAATACTTTATTATATATATGATAGTAATTTCATAAAATATTATTTCTGTGAAGAGACTAAATTATTCTGGATGTCTGAAATGTTTAAGAGTAGAATAAATTCCATTAGGGCCTCTGCTCGCATGACTTTTTTTTTTTTTTTTTAATGCCTTTCAAGGATTGCAATTGTGTTGAAGCAGTTATTTTGGAAAAGTATTTTCCAAAAGTTTGAAGAGATTCACCTGTGGTTCCATTTCATATTAACCAGGGTTGGTGTGGAATATTTTTGTCACAGACCCAGAGATCAAGAGTAATGAAATATACGGCCAATCATTAGTATTTTTAGGTTTCATTGCAAAGATCAGGGAGACAGGTTATTGAGCAGAAATTATTGCAGCAAAAGGAAAATTGTATTCTTGTTATGTCAGCAGCAAATTATTTTTCATCAGCTCAAAATTTATGCATTTTTACCAGTAGACTCTACCCTGAGCTAACAGGTGCTTTACATTATGCTTTTTTGTAAACATACACCAATGCAGAAGTTAAGTTAGAATATATTAATTGTAACAACATTTTTCAAAGTCTAAAGCAAACAAGCAAAGAAAGACTTTTAAAAAGTACAATTTGCTAGAGCTCCAGCAGTCTAAACATCATTTTAGATCAAAGTCATTTCAAGAGCTCCAACACTTTTTGTTGCTGGTAAGGGACCATCAAATATTTCTGATTCTCCTGCTGTGAAATTAAGGGGACAAAGATCAGATAGTAGTTTAAGCAGGTGTCTGCCTCCATGAGAGTAAAGCTTAGCACCCCAATTTGGAAAGAAATGAAAGCAACATTACTTTTTTTTATAATGATTTTTGTTTTATCTGATTTCTCATCCAGGAAAAATATAGTTACAAAATGCAATGTAAATGCTGTACTGTGAAAAGCAATTTTACCTTGATATTAAAAATTATAGCAAGGAGTTAAAATACAGAGTTAAGTCTTGTCATCAGATATTTTCCACACACAAGGGGGTGAATTTAGGTACAATACTAATTTCTGGCTACTGAGAGGATTTCCATCTCAGCCCTAACCACATATCAGCTCCCAATAACACCTTTCTTTCTATGAATATAGATGCCTTGAAAAAGTGAGCCCAAAGTCCTGAACAAAGCAGGTGAGTATTTTAAGGCTGTGGAGAAGCAGAGCTGATCTGTGAGCAATCTGGATTAGCAGGAGCTGCAATTCAGGCAGGGATCACAATTCCTGCATGAAGGACTTCCCCAGGCAGCCAGCCCTGAGTGGGGGAAAGCAGGAATGAGCTTTTCTGGATGGAGCTGCAGTGCAGCAGCAGAAACACAGACTCAGCCCAGCAAACCCCTTTCCCTCCCTGGGGAAAAAATAGGAGAAACTCCCTCAGATCAGAGGCAAATGAAGGATGTTGGCAAACTGCTAATGCAGCCACCAACAGCGCCCAGAGCACAATTCAAATTACGAGTGTTACCTGGTTATTAAAACCAAAAGGTCTCTCTCTGTACCCAGCTCATTTGCTGATATTGGGTATTTTCTCAGAACACATTTCCTCAGGGATTCTGTCTTCCTCCTCTCTCTGTGGCTCAGGTTTCATTTTCTGGGAGGAAACCATTCCCAATGGGAGCACCTGAGATTTGATAACTCAGCTTGTTCTGGGAGTAATGTAGATAGAATTAATTTATCCTTAATTCTTTTACTGCAAAAGCATCTTGATTCTAGGCCTGTATCTATTTTGGACTTAAAGGTCTGGGCCTAGAACAACTTCAACTAAAGCACTGTTGGTGTAAAAACAGAATTTTGCTGTTTTCTATACAAAAACTGAAACTTAACAAATCTTCAGAGCCCTCCTCAGCTTGGACAACTCAGAGTTTCTGACATCCTGTGCTGGGCAGGGATTCTACTACACAGAAACCCACAGAGTCTCCCCCCCAATAACAAATGTATTATTTCCTTCCCATTGAATTCCTTTAAGCAAGAAGAGCAATGTAAAGCTTCCTTATGGGAGGACTTTAAAGTTGATTAAGCCAGATGGATCCAAAGACTCCTCCTGCAAATTCATTCCTTTGTAAGAAAAGAAGAAGGAAAAAATCCTACATTAATTTTCCGGAGCTATTAAGGAAACAAAGCTAACCTTCTTAAATGACTCAATGGCAATGAGTATCTCTCAAAACATCTTCAATTAAGTAGTTTAATTTTCTGAACCCAGCTACTATCATCCCACACAAATTTTAATCCACCTTTTAGAATTTTTTTCTTTTCTAATCAACAATATAAATTAAAATCTACATTGGGCCAAAGGTTAAAAACGTTATGGCTATGTACTAGTTTTGTAGTGAGAAGCAAGACTATTATTTTCAGCTAACTACAGGTTTTTTCAGATCTTCAGCAAGTTAATTAAAGGCTAAACAATAAGAACCTTCCAGCCTTTTCTTTTCACCCTTTAGTTTACTAATATATATTAAGCTTTTGGGGCCAGAAATCTTTTCTTATTAATTCTACATTCTGAGCTTGATAAAATAGGCACAATACCTCATTTTACCTCAATACCCTCATAATATAATAACAATAGGAAAATCTCCTAAACAGTTGCCTGCAGGAGAGAACTAGGAAATTCAGACAAGTAAAAAAAAAAAAAGAATCTTTTTTAAAAGCGCACCTTTTAGTTCCTTGAGCATACAAAATAATTTTAGCTCATTTTGTAACATTTCAGTTACATTCATTCATCTTTCATTCATAACATTCATTCAACATTCATTAAGATTCATTCATCCACATGAAAGCAACCTATTGTAAGGGGGAAATTGCAGTAAATAAAAAGGCAACTGGTTCAGTAACTGTTTGCAATAATTTAATTTGTCAAAGGCAGGAAAGGATATCAAGCACAGTTTTGACTTCAGATGCAAGGTAGGAAAGGGAGCCACACTCTGGTCCCAGAGTGCCTCCAGGCAGGACAATTTAACTTGCAAAAGCAGTTTTCTTGGCTAGGATAAAGTGCAGATGGGCCTGGAAGTGGGAGATGCTTACTTGGAATGAAGAAGGGGAAGAAAAAAACCTACTCAAAACCAAAATACTTTCCCCACTGACAGCTACACATATATTTACCCACCATCCTTTCATTTAGGTGGCAGTCTGTCCCTCTCTCTGCTTGTGTCAACATGAAACTCTGTAGGCATTAGATTGCTGTTTGACAATGTCACACTGTCAAGAAGTGAAACAGTGATGAAGGTTGTCAGAAAGGGAAGGAGGAATATCTATCATGCTAAAGAAACCAGATAAATAATAGATGACAGAATGTGTTCTGTGAAACAATGTTAGGAGTATAATCTTCGGGAAGACACTGGATTTGGATGAGAAACAGAAATCAACTTAAATATTCTCATATGTTCTTAATATCAACTACAATTAAAATGCAGAAATTTTCAAAATTAGTAATACAAACATTCCTGGAAAAATTGTTTGCAAAGAGTGAATACCAGCTTCATATTCAATAAACTGATAGACTGTCTAAAAAGCTGCAAGAAAATCCTGTAAAATTCCTAGTTACATCTTCACAGTTCTTGTTTCACCACTGAAGTGATCCTTGAATTGTCTCCATTATTCCTAGCCTTAGATAAAAATATTTCCCTTTCACAATCATTATTTACATTTAATCATTATTTATCACATTAAACACATCTATAATTTTAGTCACAGGTGTAATGAGGAAAAAATAACCCCACTGCCTTAATCAAAGGCAGGTTATTTCCACAATCTAGAGCTAATCTGAAAGCAGACAGATGGCTCTAAAAACGCTGCTTTTATCACACAACCGACAGATGTTTCTGGATGGCTTTTTGGTAATTGTCAGATAACCTTGCCTGTCTTGTGTGTGAGCTCTCTCTTAGCTTCTCACTTTAACTGTTGCCATCTTTGTCTCAAAAAAACTGAAGCTGACAGCTTGAAGATGCCAAAGCCTGTGGAAGCTTCGTTCTGCTGTGGGAAGGAAAAGCAGCTCCAAGAAAGGGAATGTGAGGCTGTCTGAGGCCAAGGAGGGAGTGCTGGAGCTGCTCTCAGGTAGCACAAAGCATTGTCCCCATCCTGAAGTCTGAAAATACACCCCTAAATAAGCTCTGAACTCTTTTATTGCTGCTTTAAGGAAGTCAGAAATATTACTGCTGTAGTAGCAGTCTCAATTTGAGATCCCAAGTACAAAAAGAAGAATAAGATTGCAAAGTTAAAAGTCAGGCTAGGTGCAGCAGACCCTGAGGAAAACACGTGTGGTGCCTTACACAGATGTGTGAAATTGGGCAGCAAACATTCAGATGCAATAAATGTGGAAGCGTGGCAAAAATAATAGCAGGAGAAAAAAGCACAGAACGCTGGCTCAAGGAATGAAATGTAACAACCTGCATTTAAAGATCATGCAGGCTCTGGGAATGATACTGATAGAAAAAAAAACTGAGAAAATGGATTATTTATAAAAAGCTAGACAATTCTATGAACTAGTAAATCAATGAAAAAGTACAAATGTGTTCTTTTGATGCAATTTTGAGAGTTCACTCAAGTCCAGTCATGTAGGAATTTTTGGAACATTCAATACTGCAATGTATTATTTGTCATCATTATATGCTTTTAAATATTTGTTTAGCCCACCTACTGCACTAGGCTTTATTCTCTCTTAATACTGTAAAATTATTTAACTTACTCTACACAATACATATTTAGCAATTATTTTTTCACAAAGCTGTGAATTTTGAAATTAGACTTTCTTTTAAAACCTCACCATTTAATAACCATGAAAACCAGTGTATCTGAGAAGTTTCAGTTATTTCACTCTGCAGTTAAATCATAGTGACATTATGCATGCTGGCAAATACTAAAACTAGTACACAGGATTGACCCAGCCAGATTCATTCATGATAGAACTCCAACTTAAATAAAAATCTGTACATGTTTACAAAAGTTTAAAATCAGCACTGCTCTCACCTGGTGAATAAACAGGTACTCTTTGGTCTTTTTCAGGATTTGAGGGAGGTCTGTCAAACTAAACTGACAAAAATTCCATCTAGATCCATATTCTGAATTATGTCAACTGAGATTCCAGCCTGCTGACAACTATGATTTCATTTCCAGCAATGCTTATACTTCCACCTCATGAAAGCTTCAAATTGAAGAGGACTTTAAACAACAGCTGGGACAAAAAAACCCAAGTATAGACATCTTTTCCTTATTAAAAAAGATAAAGCCACAGATGCTTAATGTTTACACGGCAGAAAATTATACACACAAAAATCAAAGTTTGTTTTTAAATGTGTATGTAATTTTTTCCAATATTTCTCAGAATGGAAAGTTATTAGAAAAACCAGACTATCTCCTGGCAATAAGGTAATAGCAGTTTGGAGAAGAGAGAAGACAGAGTAATTATTTCCTGTGAAGAGAACTTCACTAAATGGATGGGAGTGCAGTAATTGAGATGAAATTGAGCATTTACAAATGACACTGAAAAGCAGGAAAAGTTCCCAAGGCCCTTCTGAGGAAGGATCTTTCTATGTCCGCAGTAACAGCTCCAGAGGCATTTCTTGGGTTGGTTTTCATGTAAATACCAAGTTTCTTTCCTTTCTGAGAGCAAAAAGTCTTGATCTTGTTAAAGATTTGCAATGACAACTAAAAATGAAAATTATCAATCAGCTGTGGCTGCATTATTCCATTCTGAATTACCCACCTTTGAAATACTGGTATGTAATCCTTATAATCACCCAGAATCAATATCTTATCCAGGTTTCTCTGCTATTTCAGGGATGTCTGTATTTGTGTAAAGTAATGGAAAATGGACATGTATGAAATACATACTTTTCATACATTTCTTCCTAAAATCATAATTCCTAATCTGCAAGTTTGGATTAATAAACAAGAAGTTGAATTGCATTGAGTCAATGAAAACCAAGCCCTTTAATTATTTGCTGAGTGTTGGAAATTCCCCTGCAGACAAGCACAAATTTAGCTGCACAAACAAGCACAAAGCCCAGGCCCAGAAAATCTTAAAATAATTCCACAGATTTCTCATTTCTTTAATACAATCATATAGAGATGTAATGATGTACATTTAGATTAAGGCAGAGTGATAGGACAGAATATAGAGTAATATTTTAAATGACATGGATAGATGAAAGCTTTGAAAGTAAGGGCTTTTTCCTCTTTAGAATATTCGTCCTTTAATTTTTTTCCCAAAATGATACCAGTCACTCCATCATTGTCCTTCTTAATCAAATACAGAAATTAAATCAGTGGCACTCATGAGGAAAACCTCAGCAGAAATGTACTTAAGCTTATTATATACTACTTTCTGATTAGAGACCCAACATCACTTCACAGACTGAGATACATGATTGTATTTTCAATTTGGTATGACTGATATGTTTTATTTTCATTTCAGTAAATGAAATTCCTATCTAAAGATCAGAAGGTAAACCAGAACTGAACTGCACTCCTAGGACTGCAGTTTTACAGGAAACTATATGGGTACAGTGTTAAATTTTTGTCTTTGTGTGCTTCCTGTTTATATATTTAAGTTGCTTTTTCTCAGAAAGGTCTAAATGGATTTTAAGAGTTCATGGAGAGAGATAAAAAAGATGTAGATTATTCAGTGGAAAATAGCTTGTGGGAACAAAGAAGATCTTTAGAAGTTACAGGGTCCACTGGTTTCTTCCACTCATTATAAATAA
>JANRGV010000051.1:3252728-3273821 GCA_024734035.1 Alethe castanea
GTATTACCCGAGCCGGGATAAATAAAAGTTTCATTTTTAAATACAAAATAATATAGTACAGTGATTTATCCCAGACTGCATTTGATATTTTTGTACCTCTATTTGCATCTCATTTTTTTATTATCCAAAGAGATGGGTGAATGAAGGTAAGAAGAACAATGCTCCTATACTTCAAACGTTGATATTTAATTTTTCCAGAAATTGTCAATAATATAAGAGACTCTGTTGTTCTGAAAACACAGAATATTTGTAAGATACTCTTTACATTTAGAGGAAAAAAAAGGTATATATCCAGAATATATGTAGAAATAAATATAGTTCTAGTATGAATTAAGACTTATAAATCCATAGTATTATGATTCCCTTATTAATCAGTTATTCTAAGAAATCAGTTCTCAGTATATCATTGAATAGTTTCATCCCAATATGGATGTTGCAAAAGAAATATTTTATGAAAATTAAGTGTTAAATGTTAATTAGTTAATGGGTTAATTAAACCTTTTGGTTGATTAGCCATTAGTTAATTTTCACCATCTCTTGCCAGAAGATTGACCTGCAGCATTTCATACCAAAAGACAACATCTCTTACAAGACCCCTCCCTGTACTGGTTTGATCATTTGTCCTCTGGTGAAAATGTAAATACTTAGGCCACTAAATAAGTAAAACTACAGCTTTTGAACTGCTAAATTTACCTTCTAATTCTGCAGCTGAAAGGAAAATATCCTAGGCAAAAAAAAAAAAAAAGCACAAGAGAGATGTTCTAGACTGAAACAGTCTGTCCTGACGCAGGAAGAAAATCAAGCCTTCTGCCTTTATGCTGTGTAAAACTTAGAGAGACACAGCACCCAAATTTGCTCCTTGATACCTTGACTAAGAGGGGACAACACTTTGGGGAGTGCTGAATTCCTTCCAGAGTGCACAGAGCCATCCTGAGAGCACCTGCACAGATTTACCCTGCCCAGAGCACAGGAGCCCCAGCTGCCAGGGAACAGGCTCCAGGAACACCATCTGCTGCTGCATTCGGCCCTCACTTGTTCTTCTCCTGGTCTGCAGTCCAGGTCCTGCCTGCTGGGGAGTGTTTGTGCCCTCCCTTCCCTGGAAGGCTGGAGTGGGACAAGAAGGAACACGCAGCAGAGTGCTCAGCTCTGTCTGCATGGCCTTTTATGGGGCAGACTTTTGGGGAAACTGCATGAAGGTAGTCCACAAGTGTAAAATTAAATTCTCCTCTTTGTAGGAGGACGAGGAACTGACTCCAGCTACCATTTCAGTTATGTATTGGCAGACTGACTTCAGTGCTCCCTAGCAGCACTCCCTTCCCACAACTTCCACACTTTCCTTGTAAGCACAGTGCCAGGACTGGCACTTCCTCACCTCTTTCTTTGCCCAAAGTTTTCCCTTCAAAGCCAAATCAGCGGGTTCTTATGTACAGCACAACTGCTGCCACACTGAGCCAAATCTGCCTTTTCCACAGCTCCTTCCAAGCAGACAAATGACAGCAGCAGAAAATCCACTGGCATCACTCCCCACCTGGGTACAACTGAGTGTGGTGGCAAAGACAAAATGCATTGCCCAGTTGCAAGGGTCATTATCCATGCCTGTGCACCAGACACTTCCAAGGGATACAGAAACCTTGGGAGTACCAGAATTCCCTTTTCCCTCCCAGGTCAGAATTCCTGCATAAAACAATATCTAAGTCACCAACTTTAGTTAAACTCATAAATTGTAAAAATAGACCCTTGTGAGTCTGCTCCTCTAACTACTTCAAACACAGCTCACCAGGATCAAATGATTTTAAATAGCTTTTTCATAAACTCCTGGGTACATCCTTGTAGAGAGACAGTAATGGGACTGGAAGGAATTACCTGCAGTCAGGCTGTGATGAAATCAGGGCTTAGCTGTGACCCTGGAAAGCATGACATGTGTGTGCCATTAAACCTTGCATCTCAACCCCATACTATGGCACCAATCAAAGGCTGAAACCTTTGCAATTTTAAGAACTCAGCTGTATAGATAAATATGGAAGGGATCTATTTGCTGCCTTCTCAATAACCATAAATAATAAAACAAAAGCCACATTTTAAAAATATTGTATGAAAAGATGAAACTGTCCAAGACATTCAGTACTAAATTGGGCTTGCAGTGTTTCGAATGGTGAAGAAAATGCTACATGCAGTCCTGATTGTTACACTCATTTTCATCAGAAAAGCTGACCCCCCCAAAGGTCACAACAAGGAAATCTATTGATTCTAAAGTGAGTGGGGCTGCAGGACTACAGGTGTAGCCACAGAAAGCTGCAAGGTGATCCCTCAGCACTCAGCCACTTCCAGAAAGGTCTGCACATGGAAACTCCCAAGTGTCAGATTGGAAGTGTAAAATGAGTGACACAGATGTGAGGCACTGAAACTCTTAGTGGGGAACTGCAAGGAAAGGGAGAGGTGATCACGTGCACATTCCCAGTGTCACCTCTGCAGGTGGGAGAGACCCAAAGTCAGGGAGCTCCTGAGGGAACACAGGATGCTTCCCATGCTGAGCAGCCCCATGAACACCTGCAGGATTTTGAAAGCTCAGTGTCACCTCACATCAGCCCCCAGAGCCTTTGGGTCCAGGCAGAAGGCAGCTGTAACCAGGGAGGATGCACCGCCCTTTCTCCCTGTTCTTGCTCTGGAAGGCAGGTGGGAATACACTAATTAGCTCCCCTATATACTCTGCACAACATGCATTTTGGATTATTGCTATGCAGATAATTATACTCCTCAAGTGCTAGGAGAGGAAGAGTCAGAGCCTCTGGAAAGAAGAACAGGAGCCAGAAGAAACTGGGGCTGCACCCCAGCAGAAACAGGCAGCAGAATGAGCAGGGCTCCAGAAGAAGCCAGAAATGCAACAGCTGCCCTGTGCATAACATTCCCTGGGCTAAAGCAAAAGGATCACAGGATCCTGCTGCCTTTACCCCTGCTCACCCCTAAGCTTGAAGAAAAGGGGAAGAATGTAAGGATGATTTGCAAGGAGGAGAGGACAAATCTCCCAAATCTTCTGTCAGATTGGGATACATGCAACAGTAGAAATGAGATCAGAAGGCACAGTACACAAGCTATTTGCAGATCCAAACTTTTAGACATTCCCAATGGCAGCAATTCCAACTGAGATACTGAAGATAAGAATTCACTTCTCATTTCCTTGCTGGCTTTGCTCTTACAAAATACACACTTTTTTCTCATCAAGCCAGAGATATTATTTTCCTTGAGACAAACAATTACCAGGCTGCTATAGTTTAGAGATGTAATTCACCCCTCTAATATCATATCAGAATTGAGGTTTTATGACAATGTCTCTGCAGAACACAACACTGCATTATTGGTCTGAAGAATGAAAATAATGTGGATAACATTCTTTTTGCTCATTGAAGCTGTCTGACATGCAATACAGATCCTGTCAATACAATGATTAACTGCAATGACTAAAAGATAGCTAAGGGTGTTTGCTGGTGCATGTATGGTATTTGTTGCATTCCTAATACTCCCTGAAAAAAACCTCATAAATGACAAACTCTTCTGATTACAATCAAAGAACAAAAAAAGCCCCTCACCCCTCTATATTAATATGGGTATAATTTGGAAAACATTGTTTTTTCATGGTTCAGTGATAATATCATTTTGTACATCCTGCATTTTAAATCCTTTTCAAAGTGCTTACTTTCTGCTCAGGGCATTAGAATACATGGATTGATAAAAACAAACAAACATAGCCAAGGGTGATAAACTTGAAAAAGCAGCAAATACACCACTACTACAGAGGAATCCAGATTCTATGATAGAATTTATTCCACTGAAGTTTGGAGCAGGGCACTAAAATAAGGTATAAATCTTAATACTTGATGTACAAAAATCCTCTGACCTATGGGAAGACAAGATTTTGATTGTATTTGAGTTCATCTAATCTGTTTCAGGGAAAACCAACCAAACAAAACAAAACCCAACTCAAACCAACTCACTCCAAACCATTTTTTGGCTATAGGAGAGAGCAATAGCAAAAAAGGATTATATTTACTTCAGGAGCATCTGAGCCAAGTTTAAGTCCATTCTGGAAATGACACTTGAAAAATGCCATTAAAAAATAGTTTTTTTAGTAGTGTAGTCACTACTAAGAAGATCAAGATAAACCTGTGATTTTTAAAAACCTGTTTTTGATGTTCTGCAGTGTAAGATCAGACACAAAAGAAAACAGAGACTACTTTGCAGACAGCAGTAGGAACCAGGAGGCAGTGAGCTGGCTCTGTCCTAGAGTGACTGAAATGAAAGCAAAGGGAGGAGCCCTAAGCACTAGGGGTGGGGATTCTTTTATGCCACAAGAAACTGAGGAAATTAAGTGATTCAAATGATAAAAAATATCCCATAAAATAAGATAGGCCTGGAAGCATGACTCGGAAAAGCCTTTACTCAGCTTCCCCAAGTCTCTAAACTGATCCCCTGGGTTACAGCACACCCAATTTAAACTGGGAAATTCAATCCAGACCATGCAACTATTTATTGTCTGCCCTAAAATTGCAGTGTTCAGTTTCTTTTAATCTGTTTCATTCTCCTTAGAATTTTTTCTTCTTCATTTTTGTAATTCAAGCAGAGCAGGATTATCTGGGCAGTGCCTGGCAATGGGCACCAGTGTGAAGGGGAGCCAGGTTCTGCAGAAAAGAGAAGGGCAGTAAAAACTGCCCTCAGAATTAGGGCAGACACAAAGCCAGAAAACAGCAATATTTCTGCTGAAGTTTTGACAGTTTTCATTCTAAAGGAGCACATGAGACTTTCAACAACAAACCAATCTGAAAACTCCCTTTTCTTCAAGAAAAATCTATTAATGAGTTAACCACCAGCTAAAGCAGAGACTGACTCTGTGACCTACCCTGTTAAATATGCCAGTGGCACACTCTGATGCTGGCATTTCTTAACTTGATTCTTGACTTAAATGCCCTTTTAACGTGCTCATTAGTGAAATTTTCTAATTAAAAAATGCAATGGCTAAAAAGATGCCCTCTCCTACACAAGTCACATGGAACCAACCTGAACACCTACACGGTTCATTAGCTGAACTGGCAATTTCAGATCCCAGAGCAGTTCTCCACCACTTCTGCTAATTGAAAAACTTGTAACAGAAGTAGGCTGTTATCTTTTTTATACACCTGTCACAAAAGGCAGAGCAGAATTCATTCTATGGAAATAAAGTTTTTGCTGCCTAGAAAACCTCAGGAATCCAGAGGTTTGCAATAATTTGGCCATTTTTAAGAATTATGGAGGAAAGTGCTGTCATAAGATTATCTGCCCCTTTCCAGACATGTACCTACTCCTTTTCTCACCCCTCAGCCACCTGCCACAGTCCCCTGAACATGTAGTGCATGATTTGGCTTCAGACCCTCTTCTACCTCACTTTTTTTGTGCCATGGTCTCACCCCACTTCATCTAAATTCCTCTCTCCCTCTCTAGCAAGGTCAGGATCCTACAGACCAATACCATTCCCACATGGAAGTTATTGCATGATCTGCACGTGTTACCTGCATTTAAATGCACTACCCTCCCCACTTTATTTCTATAATGTGCTGTTGTGCAGTTTTTCTGTTGGTTTGTTTTTGTTTGCTTGGGTTTTTACTTTGCATTCATCTTCAGCTTGCACCATGGCAATCTTTCCCTGATTGAGGACAGACATTGAGTTTTATTTCTTCATTGTTCCAGGAACCAATCCTTATCACTCTGGCATCTCTCTTGCACATCGTTCTGGGGCTGAGTTAAAGCTAATTTTCTTCACATTAACTAGTATGGGGGTGTTTTTTCCTCACCATGCAAATTTATTTTAACAGACAATTTAAATCAAATCAGTTTTCCTCGAGTCTGTTTTGTCTGTGACAGTAATTTGTCAGTGATCTCCCTGCACTTATCTCCACCCATGAGCTTTGCTATTTGATTTCCTTAGTCTGAGCTGAGGGGGGAGCAGGAGTGTGGCTGAGGGGCCTCCCACAGCCAGCCAAGGTCAAACCACCTCAATACCTTCAGAACCTGCAGAAATTCCAGCAAGAACAGCCAGATCCTTCTTTTGCTTCTTTACAAGCCTTGTGAGCCAAAGGATCAACACTAATATTCAAATTCATTCCAGAAAAGGATACTATGGGATTCAGCTTTATATAATTTTATATTTTATTTACAAAAGGCTCATTTTAAAGTCAGTATTTCTTGTGATTTAAAATTTAAAGCATTATGGATGCATTTCCAGTTTAAGATGAAGTTTCTTAGCCCTTGGAGTTATAAAAAAATTCATCCCCATATGATACAATTTGGTGCCATTTTATCAGAGCCACTGTTGGCTCAATAGCTCTTCCTGCAGAAATGGAGAAATCCCATTTGAAAAGTGATGTTGGCTTCCCTACCCCTGCCACAGGTTTGCTGTGTGGCCTAAAAACCATGTCAAGAACAAAAAACCCCTCATTTACCAGTAATAACCATCTTACTGAGTTATCTGATATATCTGAATGTCAACATTCTTTGGACCTCTGCCAAAAATAAAACACTCATCAGATATATGGAATAAAAAAAATATATGGTACAAAAAATAATAAAAAAAAAAGGTACAAAAAGCTTTTCAAAGACCTAAGGATCACATTAGTTCCAATCTCATGGGTATTGGAAATCCCAGTAGAGAATTTTTGTTGCCTACAACATTGGTGCCTTAAGATCGAAAATTTATGTACAGAGCAGCCTGAAGCTTGTCAGCAGCAGTTATTTTCTGTGCCAGACTATGCAATTCACAAAGGTGTTCCTTTCCTGCAAGTGCAGAGATACTCCTGAAATCCTGCCCTCATCCACAGCCTAAACACAGACAGGGCTTCAGGAGAGATCCAACTGCATACTCGATAACCTAAGACTAATAAAGCCATTTTTGGTTGAAACCCAAAAAAAAAAAAAAAATCATCACTTAAATTATACCTCACAATAAAGAGAATTTGTCCAGGCTCAAGAAGACTTGACAGCCAATGTCTTTCTTTGTCTGAAGGAGATTAAACCAACATCTCTCAGCATATTTTACTGTCTGGCAGTGCACTAAGTTGGAAGAGTCCCCACCGCTCCTCTCAGTGAAATGATGACATCTTGCTGAAAAGAACTGAAGATGTGTGAAGAAGAGAAGTCTGGGAGTGCCAAAACCCTTTCCCTGGTTTGTACTCGAGGATGAAGCCTATCAGAGCCCCTCTCTCCTCCTGCAGTGGCCATTTCCCACAGAACAGCCACCACTGCAGCTCTCAGCTCACCCTGGAGCAGTTCCAGGGCTTGTCAAGGACCCCTGCAGGGTCCCACACTCTTGATGGGGCTTAAGGAGGATTTAGGTGTTGGGCTGATCAGACCAGAGTCATTACAGGCATAAAAATGTGTAAATGCAGCCATTTTGAAAACTCTCACATCAAAAAGAGCTGCCAATGTACTTTGACTCAAGAGCTCATCCACAACTGACTGGAGGCTTTCAGCAGCCAAAGCTCCAATTCAGAATCTTCCATTTTGTTGAATTGCATTGGATCCCAAACTAAACCCACGTGTGCCATGCAGACAAACCTGGAGGCAGAGCTCCTTATTCCCTGATTATCCCTGATTATTAATAGTTGACTATTCCAACCAACTCCACTGACATTAAAGCCACCCACAGTGCGCACTGCTCAACTCCCAATCCCTCCTCACAACATTCCTGTTTCTTCCAGTGAGACGTGCTCAGAAAGCTCTGGCAATAATTCCTGAATTCCTCCTCACCCTGCTGCAGGGAAAGAAAGACAAGTCGTCTGTGTGCATCTCTTTAGGCAGCTGCTTTCTGGTTTTTAGTGACATCTTCCATGGATTAACAAGACGTATTCCAAACACAGGACCAGAGCAAGGCTTACATTGGAGTCCAAGTCCTTCCTTAGATTAAAGTGAGTCTTGGAAAGTTTATTTGGCCCACAAGAGGTTCACTGATCTACAAAAGGCTGTTCTTCAAAGCCCATTGGGAAAAAAGGAGGAAGGACTTTCTAAAAAACAGGAAGTGCTTTGGTCTTGGCTGTGTTTTTGGTCTCATCCTTGCACATATTCTAACTTAAAAACAAATGTGTGGCTACAAATTAAAAGGAAAATAGAATCAAACATACAGGACTCTCTGCTATAATTTCACCTCAAATCTTTTCAAAATTCATCCTGCTTAGCTCATCAGAAATGTGACTGTCCTTGGACATGAACATTCATCTAACATTACAGCAAAACAGAAAGATATTTTCTTCCTATAATTCAACCCATTTTTGCTTAAATTAAAAATATTAACATGAAAAATACATGTTTTTCTCTGCAAATACCCCAGAGGGTTCATGATTTAAGGTAACACTGAGTGCCACAGTCAGTAAAGTGTTTAAAAACAACCATAATCTTCACCACAGTCATCACAATATTTGAATCACCTGAAAAAGGAAGAGAAACTTTGCTTTTAACCTGTCTTCCCACACTTCATTTAGCTGCATTCTGAAAATTAATTCTATTCCCTGATGTGATTTTTCCCTTGCCCATCCAACATTTCAAATCTACATAACTTAATCTATACACTAATGGACTTCTAATTTTCTGGGGTAGTCAACCACATAAGACACTAACACAGATCATTAAAAGAAGTGGAAAATCTAAACAAAGACATAACAATTAATTCTGTGCAAGAAATAGCTCTACCACAAACCTATGAGAAATTATTTATGGCATTGTTTTCCCAGGCAGGGTGTAATTGCAATAGCTAATTCTTCCATCAGTTTATTTTATGACTGTCACATCTTCAATGTTTAAAAAAAACCCAAAAACCAGTCTCTAAATCTGTCTAAATTTCTATTTTTTTGTTGTTATTGTCTTTCTGTTAATCAGAATTTAGGCAGACTATTCTAATAATCATTTGGCCTTGCTTCATTTTTCCTTAGCACCTCCAAAGTTAGTTCCCAGTGGTGTTTTTTTTGTCCTCAGAGCCAGAATTTCATACATTGTACCATGCTGGTAAGCCTAGAATAAGAATATGCTCAGTATCAAAATTTACAGGAAAAGTGAACTATTGCATTAAAACATTTCAGCCCATTCTTTGTTAAAGTAACCCACCAAAGAGCTGAGAGTGACTTCTTTAAACTGCCATTATTGGTTTTTCTTTAAAAGGAAGCTGTAATTTATCAGTAGCCAATTAATTCAGAATTATCTCTGTCTCTTCTCAGCCACCCTCACACGATTGCACAAAGAACAGCAGAGGAGATTTGTCTCTGAGATCACCAGTACAACATGAATGGCATCAGTAAAACCTTTTTTATGGGTGACCATGAAGGAACCATAATATGGGAATAAAATTGCTCACCTAAGGCTCAATTGAAAGCTTAAAGCCACTGTTAAATCAGAGTGCAGAGAATGAAACACAGCAGCAGCAATAACTATAAAATATAATTTTACTTGGAATGGAAAATGTGTATTTTATTAATTTCAATACTCTAAAATATGCAATACAAAAATGTCAGGAGTTGTCCATTTAACAGCTAAAAATCCCAGGATGAGAAGCACTTTCACTTTGATTTTTTTTTTTTTTTTTTGACATACAAATGTCTTGATTCATTATCTCTGGCTGCTCTCTAACATTCATATTGGGTGAAAAATACTGCATTATCTACTCCTGGTAAGCCAGGTTCTTCCTTTCTGACAAACAATTCTAGATAACTCATGAAATGTTATTCCTGGCACATGAATGGACTATTTTCTTTTTTATTGCAATTCTTTGAGGCTGTCATGGTCTAGAAAGCACCATTAAGGCATGCATATAACTTAGCACCAACGAATCTGAATTGTTTTGTTTTCATTTCACTAAGCTCAATGTATATCCTACATATTTACAGAGGTAAATAACATTCTTCATGAAGCACAGCATCAATTTCATCAATACAGGACTCCCAACACAAGCAGAATGCTCCACTGAATTTGAATTTTTTTAAGATAAAGTGTGTTTCCTCAAAAAAAATTCCAAATACTGTTTTTTTTTTCCCCTGAGGGCATATTTTCTTCAATCATTCAAACAAATATATGTGTAGTACCTTCCAATTATTTTGTTCAGCATTCTTATTTCTTGTGTACATTTCAATCAATTTCTCCCATAATTACCTATATTGTCAGAACAAACAAAATTAAAAGCCTGAATGAATGAGCCTTGTAGTTAACTCACAGTTTTATTCAGAAACTACTTTTTTGGTGTTAAATTGGTGTAGGATGGCAAAGTATAAGAGTAAAGCTGATGCCACGGTTGATCACCATCAAATGTGATTGTTTTTTTCAGCATGTGACTCCTAGACTCTACAGTTTCCCACAAAAAATAAAGTTGACTTTATAAAGCACATAATTTTGAGTTAAAAACTAATGTCCAGGTCTTATGTCTGTATCAGGTGAAAGTTTTGGTCTTTACAGTGTATTCTTTTAAGGGTTTTACAAAAAATACTATTTCCAAACAGCACTGGGGAAAAGGAGGAATGTGCTGAAATGAAAAACAAGTGGTTCCCTTCACTCCTCTCCTTTGTTAAGGTCCTTCCAGTGGCTGTTAATTAATTGCTGTGATTGAGGTCAGGTTTGAAGATGATCCGGGGTTAATTTTAGACTCTCTGGAGTGCAGACTAAGAAACTCATTACTGCTCCTGAGGCTGGAATGTCGAGTTAGGCAGACCTATAATATCTCAGGCTCTCAAGGATATTGACCTTTCTGTAAAGAGCTGCTTTGGCCTGGCTTGTGGAGGTCTGTGCTTACAGTACTTCTTAAATGTCTTTGCTTCTGCTGCCAGATTATAAATTACAAGTGAGAGCTCAGTGTTTCTAATTAGTCTTGTGTTCTCCAGGAGGGCTGGTGAATATAATGCAGCAGCACATGGAACTAACTACCATACAACATGCTTTTATCTAAAAGCCAGTTAAAAAGAAAAGGAAAAATAAATATTGCTCTGTGCTTACTCCCTGCTTCCTACTTCAAAATTGCTCAGTGAGTCTGATTGTTGGCCAGCAAGAGTCTCACTGATTCTAAGGTAAGTTTATACTTGGTACGTTTATTATGAGAGAAGTTCATAATTAATTGATCACCTGTGTTTTAATTATGAACTTTTCTAGCAAATCTGGAATATTTATGAACTCCACCGCTTACAAAGTGACAAGCAGTGAGAGCAACCACTTCTGACATCATCAAGAGCCAGAACACAGTTTATAAAAATGGGATGTATCCAGTTAAATCTATCAGGTGTGTTTAGATACTGGTTTGGTTTGGGTTAAAGGTGCTGCAGAAACACCAGGCCCTTGTCTCTCTTTTCTGAAAACCTCTGTGGCCATACATGAAGAGATATAAAGCTCATAAAAAGCCAGTCATAAAAGAAAATCAGTGGTGACAATGCAAGCTGCAGTTTATACTCTGTTCATGACAGACACTTCAACACAGAGCATTTGCAGCTCAAGTCATCTGTGGTTTATGTAAAAAAGGCATCTCTTTGTATATGAATTTTCAGTGAGCACTCAAGGCACTAGTCCCTTAAACTGTCAATGACTTTCTCTCAATAACCTGAATTTTGACAGAATTCAAGGTTATAAAGGCAGCCCCAGTGTATTTTTATAGAATAGAATCTGAAACAGCCAAACTTTAATCCCATTAAATTCCTGTGGGGATGCTCAGCAAAATACCAAAAACAGGTGCCCAAAAGAAGCTTTTAAAAAAAAAAAAAAAAAAAAAAAAAAAAGTTAAACTGGCTTCAAACATATACCTTTGTATTTAAATCAATATATTTCATATTTCTGTCTCAATGAGGATTCACATTACAGGGGATTCAACTTGAACTCAGCAAGAACCATTCAGAGTATAGGCTAAGGTGTATTTACAAAATATTGATGGAAAAAATGTAATCTAACATTATTGATAATAAAAGAAGTAAACTGAAATTGAACTTGAATCCGGCAGTTATAGTCACACCAATAACATATCATCCACAGGATAATGAGGATTCTCTTTTTAAGAGCTGATGCTTGTATAATCAGATACAAATAAAATATTTATGATTAATATAGTTGTGGTTATCCACTCAAAGGTCTATCATTTCCTTTGCTGATACAGTGGCTACAGTGTAAACAGCAAGATGTGTTTGCCACTGGAAAATCAAAACATGGAAAAGAGATCCAGTATTTATAAACCAAAATGATTTCAAGTCCCTGTGCTTCAACATGTGCTATCCACCTCCCCAACAAGTGCATCTGAAGCAAGCTGTCAATCTGAGATGCAATAAAACAAGGCAAAGATATTCTCTGACTTAATTTCAACTAAATTTACAAACTGCCACAGCAAGGCATCATCACTCCTCAGCCTGTCCATTCATTAATGCCACACAGGGGACAGGGCCTTCACCACTGCAGGTGTGACAAAGAACTTGATAGCTTCACTCCCATTGTGTGGCAAGCAGACAATATTTCTTTCAGAGATAATCCACAGACAATATTTCTTTCAGAAGTCATCCACTAGAACACTGCTCCCCTACTCCCAGCACTGATTTTCTTCTCTGCCCACTCAAGACCCACTCTGCTGGCTGATTTTGCATTTGAAATGTGGTTTTAGAGCAGCTGTGTGAGGTTTGAAGTCAATTCTTTGCTCGCCTTTAGTAACCACGTGCTGTTTCTGTTCTTCAGGCAGTTTGGGAGTGTGCTGACAGCATCAAACCTGCTCTGGCTCCAGAGTTCCATCTGGGGGATGTCTGATCCAGGGAACCAGGCAAAACTTGCTCTGAAGTAAGCTCTGAATTGCACAATTAGGAGTTTTGCACAAACCACCTTAACCTACTGACCTTTCCCTACAGCATGAACTAATTCCTAACACAGGCATTATGGCATTGAGTTCCTACCAGAAACCCTTACAGGTAATCAAAGTTCACTTTTTTCTTTATAGCCTCACCAGAGTTACAAGAATACATCTTTCATTGCACAAAACCAGCAGAAGTTTCATTTAGTTTTACTTCTCTGCAACATTGAGGTGTGTGGAGACAAGGTATTGTTAATGCATGTTTAGGGTCCCATTCCACCACCTCTATCCCCAAAAGCCATCCTTGTCCATGTCAGTAACAGGGAGGTCACACACAGGCTCTGCCTGAATGAAGATCAGTTTCAGGAGTTAAAAGACTTGAGTTTACCACAGCTAGAATCCAGGAATGTTACCTTTTTGTTTAATTACTTTTTAAAATGCTAATCAGCTCCAGTATGCAAAGTCACCAGAGAACTGCAAAATTCTCCTGCAAGCGGTTTTGCAGTCAGAAGAACCAATTTGGAGCCCATTGGTTTCTGTTTCAAAAGTAATTATTCTGCAGCTTTATTGCAAATTGCTGCTTTGCAACAACAAAGCTGAGCATTTGCTCTTCTTTTCAAGTGCAGTTGTGAAAACAGAACCAGGGAGAGACCATTCACAGCTGCTCAGCTCTTCTTGCTCGCCTGGAATTCTACTCATACCCAGGCAGAGCAAGGAAGGGTTTTTCTGGTCCCTCTTTGCTGACTCCTACTCTTCCTGACAACAAAATGCTGTATCCCTTGAATTTTCCATATTCCAAACTGCCTCTTAAAGATGCAGATGTAAGATACCACCTGAAAAAAAACCCTAGGATTGTGAACTAAATAATGGGTTTTACCTTTTTATTATTATTATTATTATTATTATTTATTTTTAGCTGCAATATCAATCTCACATGGAAACAGAAGCCACCTTTTCTGTTTGACACTGGAAGGATCAGGAAGCTGACTGCAGAGTAACTGCAGACTCTTGCAGCACAATTCTTTCCCAGTCAGTATCTTTATCTGTGATACCTTGTGGGAGAAACAAGACTTTTGGACAGCAAACTAATAGCATTATGGAGAAGCTGATTTATTGTTTACTTTTTAAGTTTAATTACACATTTTAAGACTACTGTTTACGTGATTATGTATTTTTTGTTTGTTTTTTGTAATGTTGTTTACATGCTTTGCATGAGCTCTTTAGATACGATGATTGGTGGTTGTTTAGAACTTTACTGCTTACTTTTATTTTGGGTTTTTTAATTTTGGTATTTTGGTTTTTAGCTTTTTTTTAATTAGCACAATTTATGTTTTAGTGGCTTTGAAGGGTCTTAATAAGTTGTAGAAAAACAATGGTTCATTTTATGTACTTGTTATAAACATTGGTTTAAACTAAGAAATATACAGAAAAACAGTTAAGTGTGTGAAGAAACAGTAAAATATGTAGAAAAACAACCAGGTAGTAAAATATGCAGAAAAACAGCTAAATATAATTTGGTTGGTGTATATAATACAGACTACAGCTTGGACTTGTTTAGACATGGCACTGTGGCTAAAACTTGTTTAGTATTACTACAGTACTTTCCCTGGTGCTGCTTCCAAAAGGATTCACCTGGCCCTCAACCTGCCCTCTGGCACAGAGGTGCCAACCAGAGGCACTATCCTGCCATGGATCCCACAGGATGCACATCTCTGCCTGAGAATAACCACTGCCCTAAAGAGCTTTGAAATGTGGAGCGGGAGGATCTGAATCTCACCAGGCACAACAAGAAAAAAAGATCTTTTGTAACTTATTAAAATGGCTCCATAACCTGCTCTGTTACACCTCAACTGTAAATGGTTATATATTTTTTGTGAACTATTTTGTAAGTTGCCTTAAATATAATTGGCACAAAAAATATTTACACAATTTTTTTTTTAGATAAGGCAAAATTAAGCCAGAGAAATCAGCTCAAATAGAAAAGTCCGTATCCAAACCATGAGAGCCTGTACAAATATTTTTAAATGTCCATCATTTGCTAGAAACTCCAAAGTTTATGCTCCAACATTATTATGATCCATAATAATTAAGGTGTAATTTGGGATGTGAGGCACTGGGAGAACAGCAGGGGTTTAAGCATAAGGAGAGCAAGGATATCTGCTGGCCCCAACATAACAAGGATAATTCTGCCATACATGCTTGGCATATTCTGCCTGCCAAGGTTGTCCAGAGGGGCTGTGGAGTCTCCATCCTTGGAGATGCTCCCAAAAACCATCTGGATGTGGTCCTGGACAACCAGCCCCAGGTGACCCTGCCTGAACAGGCTGGCTGGGCCCAAGGAGCTCCAGAGGTGCCTCCCAACCCCAGCTCTGCTGTGGAACACACAGAAGGCAAAGGCCTTGACCTGAACATGTGCAAATATGCAGATTACATGCCATTGCTTGGTTACAAATTACATCCATTGCCTATATCATTTCCAGTCTTCTTAGTAGACTTCACTTATTCAGCTTGTAGAATTTTTAAAGAGAAACCCAAGATGACAAAACACCTCAGGCAACAGGAACTAACATACCATGTTCAGAATTAAAAATGCATGGAAGGTGGGATTAGAAGTGGGTGTAGAACAAAAATAGAATTTTAGCACACTTGACAGCAATAGCTGCCCAACAGTAATAATTTGAGTAATCACTTTATTATCACAGATAAGAGCATAAGATAATAGTTGCCCAACTATGCTCTTAATTTGTTGTTAGTTGTGAAGTACAAGTTACACTAAAAGAAAAAAAAATGTGAAAAAGGATTATCCTCAACTGTACTAGAAAATATGGGTAATTTTGAGCATTATTTTCTGTCAGTACAGCACAATCTCATTCTGATTTTTAGATCCTGCAGGAAAACTCCTTGTACTGATTTCAAAGTGCTGCAGAATCACTACCATTTGGTCATTTTTTTATACTTAACTACTGATAAATCTTTCCAAAAGGAAAGGACTTATAATCAAAATTGTGATAAGAGAAGAAGCATTTCCTGAACTGGGATATTTGGGAAGACATAGAGAAGGTGATCATTAATCAGCAGTATTTCTAATGAATCTATATTCTTTTGAGTAATTTCACTATGTTGCTTTTATAAGTTTGTAAGTCCAGAAAAAGCCTCTTTGATGTTAAACTAGAGGCTAGAAAAAGATCTTTTTAATGCTTCCCTATTAAATGCTGTTAAGTGCTGTACATTTCCCCTTGGAATTGCTGAGTTTTGGTTCCCTTCTCTCCATTACATTCCTTTTAAGGTACAAAGGGTTCACTGATGGGTGGCAAAAACGATTAGAGGCACACCAAGACTTCC
Organism: Alethe castanea; assembly: GCA_024734035.1. Lineage (NCBI taxonomy): Eukaryota > Metazoa > Chordata > Aves > Passeriformes > Muscicapidae > Alethe > Alethe castanea. Next base: position 3,268,876 of record JANRGV010000051.1, read on the forward strand.
CCCTTAAGAAATGAGCAGGCTAAGATTGAGATGTTTATAGATGAGACAAATAAGAGAGGACACTCCAGAACTTTACACATTAATGAATGTTGTAAAAAAGACAAATGGAGTGGAGGTGCTCCTATTTGTCACATCTCATAAAAGAGGCAGAATGGTTATTTCAATGGCACTGAAATGCAACAGATAAAGGATTTGTTTTTTTTCTCCTCCCAAAAACAATAGGCAGGAGCCAGGAGATTGAATTTTATTCCATTGAATTCTTTGAAGTGTCAGATTTGAAGTTAAAAATTAAAATCCTGGACTTCCTGAAGTAACAGCTCATAAAAATTAAATACACTTCAGAGGAATTGAAAACTTTTATTGTATTTCCATTTTCAGTTAGTAAGGAGAGAAAAAGGAAAATTTTAAGACTGAGCATGTCCCTGAACAAAATTTCAAATGTTTCACTCAGAAGAAACGAAAGCATTTTAATGAAAGAACTTATTTGGATCTTTCTGCTCAATAAAATTTAAATTGTTAGATCTTCATATATAAAATTCGACACAACTGAGTTCTAGGTGAAATATTTGCCAACCATTTTTACTCTGAGCTAGAAAAACTATTTCCACTACGTATTTTTACAATCAAAAGAATAAATGTAAATGGAAGGGATATAGTTTTCTGGATTAGTTAAAAAACTGCTGTTCTAGGTCAGAAAACAATGATGCTACTTAAATCCTTTGTAGCTGTGTCTGGTAATCAGGCTAATTAGAACACTGAACTAAAACTGCTGCTATTTTAGTTTATACACTCCTGAATTCACAGTTCCTACATGTTTTCCTAAGTTTATTTTCTTCCCCAGAGAATTAGAAATCATATTCTGGGACGAAAAAGGGTGCAAGACACAGTGCAAGCTGCTACCTGGTGAGAAGAAAGGTAAAAAAATGTAAAGGGTTATTAAAATTCAAGCTGTATAACTCACTCACTAAACCTATTTTTCCATGCTTATATCAAGTTTACTATTAAAATAAGGAAGTAACTTTAAAGATAGAAAATGCAAAACAAGCTGTGGCAGCCTGCAGATTCACAGCTTTTGACTGCATGAAAATTTTGGCTGTGAAAAATTCAGAGCAAAACCAAAATGAATAATAACATACACATTCACACCTATTTCTTGTTTAGTGGAAAAAATAAACTTATTTAAAACTCTCCAAACAAATTACTTTGTTTTTTCAGCCTGAATAATTTACCAGCCTTTTGCTGAAGATTATTTTAAGTGGTCAATATGAACCAGAATTGTTTTATTTTGTGAAATGGGAAAACCATTCACTTAGTTGGTAAAAAACAAGTAATTTTTTACCAACCATTTCGGCTGACAACCAAGCACAGAAAGAAGCACTATGCACCCAAGACTATAATTCTGCACAAGAAATTTTTGATGCTCTCTAGCCCCTGTTTAATGGTGTCATTAACAGCATGTTATGGCTTTAACTAAGTGTGGCTCCACTTTGTTTTGACTACCCTGTCATTATTAATTCATTTGGAATCTGCTGTAGTAATGCTGATCATAATGAATTCATTTTATATTAATGTGCATGTCATACTCATTATCATGGGGTTTTCCACTATAATTTTGCCTGAATGAGAATGAAACCAATTGCAAAAACAATTTGTTTGTTGTGACAATGTATTAAGAAGGAGTAACCTGCCTCCAGTTTTCATAGCACCAAGTGGCACGGGATGTGTGTCCCCTCACAGATCCCTTCAAAGGCATTTTTTCCTAATCACATTTGAGTTGCCACAGTAATCCACAGAATTGTGGGCTGCTAATGATGGCTGGTACACAGAGGGTGGTCTTGCCTAGAAGTTTTTCTTGTGTTTTCTAATGTTGCATCGCTGACATCATCTAAAAAAAATATTCTGAAACCTTCCTGAGATATTTGCATGCATTATGGAGCTGTAATAATTTAAATTTTATTAGTAGAAAGATCCAAATGTGAAGTTCTCTCACGAAAATGCTTCAGCTTCTTCTGAGTGAAACATTTAAAATTTTGTTCAGAAACAAGCACAGTCTTAAAACCTTCCTCTTTTTTTTCCTTGCTAAACAAAAATAGAAATATAAGACAAATTTTCAATTCCACTGAAGAATATTTAATTTTTCTGAGCTGTTACTTCAGAAGGTTCTTTTCACACCTTGCAAACCCGTGCTGCTATCACCAGGCATGGGGCACTCATCCTCCTGACACCTGATGTATCCATCTCCATCACACAGAAATCCAGAAAGATTTTGGTGAGGAGGGATAAATGAAGATCTCCAGCCCAACCACCTGCTCAAAACATGGCTCACTTCCAAGCCTGACCACATCATTCAGCATCTTGCACAGTTACACTCTCAACTTCCCCAAATACAGAGAACCAAATCCTCCCAGCACTCCTGCTCATCCAACAGCAAAATTCAGCATAAAATCACCAAATCTTTGGGCTCCAACTTGCCTTTTGATTTTATTTTTGAAAGAGAGAACGCCAGTAGGAATATTTCCTACACTCCACTGCCTGTGGAGTCCACATCTACATTAAAAACTCTTTAGCTAATAATGGCCAAGCTTGGTATTTTCCATGTCCAAAAGCCAGGGCTCTCCAGGTCAGTGCCTCCCTCAGCCACTTCCTGAAAAGATTTCTCTGAATCAACTCACCATGTTATGAATATATTTAAGGTCACAGTGGCTTTCCTGAAAAATACCCCTGAGGAGACCACAGGAGCTGTACTTGGGAGCACATAAGATTATCTTTTCTATTGAAAACTTCCTAACAGATGCAGTCCTTATGAAGATTCTGAATCTTACTTATGCTCATGAAAATGAGAGTTTTAAACAACAAAGAAGTGCTTAGAATTTTGAAAGAAAAATAAAGGACATGGACTACAGTTTTCAGCCCTGCTCCGTTTGAACGAGTGCATTTTAGTGACAGCTGTCCTTCGCAACAAATTCTTTTTGTGCCAGTTATTTTTGCCATGATCTTAAACAACTTGGACTGCTGCATGCCCTCCCACAGAGCTTCCATTAGGATATGACTTCTACATGGAGCTGTTACAACACAAAATCACTGGAAGGGTGAATTTGCAGATAAACAGGTGCCACTAACATTGAAAATTTTCCTTCAAGATGAAAGGCGCACACGTTGTAATGCAAATTTTCATCATTAAACCACAGAGAATTAAAGCACATTTTAGAATCAAACCCCTCTCCAAATTCACTGGAGAAGCTATAGAAGTTTCCTATTACAAGCAATGGAGAAATCTATTATAGCAGCAGTGGCCCAGTGTTGATGAAAAGCCAGGTCCTGCTGTCCCAAACACATGCAAGTGGAGAAGCAGAAACACTCTTTGAATCCAAGAGTTTTGAAGACCAATCAACAATACTTCATTTTTTTTCATTAGAAATCAGAATTAAAGTGTAGCAGAAAAAAGCAGGGGTGTTTACAATTGGAATGTAAAATAAAACTATTTGCTTTATCCTTACTTTGGGCACATTTCTGCAGAGTAATTTCACTTAGGATGAAAACCACCTCTGCCTCTTGCTGCAAACTCACACTCTCATGTAAGACTGGTGCTTATTTCACCTCTGGCTAACAAGCCTGTTTACTGTCAATACAATCTTGATGACATCTATTTATTTGTTGAGATGAGCAAGTGAGTACCATACCCATTTCACACACAGCCCAATATATCACAGACATGCTCTCAGCCTCCCTGGCTCAGCTGCACAGCAATTTCTAATCCCAACATAAACCAGCCTGTCCTGAGCACAAGGATTGCTCACACCCAAGGGCCTCACCTCTCCTGGGTCAGAGCAAGCATCTCTGACTGCAGTTTTCTTAACTGGTTCAGAAGAACCTCAATATTCAGAAAGCACAAAAGAGAGTTGTATGGAAAAGTCAATTCTGCCTCATAGATGGTTTGGGTGATTTGTTTTCTTTTTTTTTTTTTTTTAAATGTAATAATCTTGGCCCAAGCTTGGGCATGGGGCTGCCCTCACCCAGCACAGATGCCCAGGCAATTCATAGAAAGGTCAAAGATATTAAATAAAAGTATGATTTAAATTACCTCAACTCTCCCATCAGACAAGTTGCATCCACCCTGGTTTTGGGCTATTTCTTGACCTCTGGTGTTAGAATCCTTCAGCTGAGACCCTTTAAATGGCTCTGTTTCCCAGTTCAAGCCAAGAGCAGGCCTGCAGTGAGTTGCAGTGATGAGTAACAACACGGCTGTTTGTCATTCTCTGATAATTTAAGCATTTCCTCCTAGCTCTCAGCTTTTACATAACCCAGAGATGCCCCACCTGCCCTCCACACCCCAAAGGGCAGCTCCTGCTCCCCTGCAAGGCTGAGGTGCCCCAGCCTTGGGCCCTCAGGAGGTTTCAGAAGAAGATAAGAGCACTGAGATTATAAAACTATGGTCAGGCTTTGGCACTCACTTAAATTTTTAATGCTTCAAAATATTAAGCTGTGCAAATGAAATCTATTTACTCTTCCAAAATAAGGTTTCCCTTAATTTCAGAAAAAAACCAAAACAGCAACAAGAAGAAGAAACACACACACAACAAAAAACTAAAACCAACCAAAACCAAAACAAACCAAACAAAAAAAACCCACCAAAAAATACCACAAAAAAAACCAAAAACAAAACCAAAAAAAATACAAAAAAAAAACCAAACAAAAAAAACCCCAACAATAAACAATACCATAAACTGAGTGTTTCAGCACAAATTCTGGGTATTTCAGAAAGTTTCAGGTGCCCCCACTGTATGCTTCTCAAGACCAGAAAACTGCACAGATAATTGCAGAAAGTTTCACAGTATTTTGCTGCAACTTCTCCAAAATTAGGCATAATTAAATTGTTAGATCACTTTATCAAAGGTAATCAGTACCTGGATAATTTTCTGGTTTGCATTTCAAAACCATGAGTGGAT
>JANRGV010000051.1:3273921-3287419 GCA_024734035.1 Alethe castanea
AAAACCATGAGTGGATGTGTTTGTAAAGCATAAGTTGAAGTTTTGCCATAAGTAACTAAGTCCAATAGAGAGGATGATTGCTCAATTCAAAGAGTGAATTTATTTGACTTACATTATGCAGAAGGTCAGACCAAATCTTCAAAGAGGTTTCTTTTTCTCTACAAAAATCAATAATTCTATTGGCCTCCGAGGCAAACAATAAATGTGTCTGAGAAAGGCAAACGCCTCTTTAAGTTCTGAATTATTTATTTTAAAAATATTCTATCTTCATATGGATGGTTTTGTGAAGCTTTTAATGTGCAATTTCTGAAGATGTACATTAGAAAGGGGAAAAGAAACAAGAAACTGTTGGGGGAAACTGCAATTTTGAGATCTTTCACAAGAAAATTCCAATAATAATAATAATGATCATTATAATAATCATACTACTAATAAAAAGAAACAAGCTTGTAAAAGTGCTTGCATATTTTTTTCAAGAAGGTAAGAAATCATTAGTCCCCTAATCAACTGTCAGATTTTAATTTAACCCTCAGAGTTGATATCATAAAATGCTGCAATACCAGTGCTGAATTCTGTGTTGAATTAATACCTAGAAACAGAGGTCAAAGTAAAACGTACTGGATTAAGTAACAAAATAAACAGAGGGCTACTCCTATTGCATGTTTAAGGTACTTTAGTTTATATAGGATACCCAATGTCTTCTTTTTTTCCCTAACAGAAAGGATTGTAGAATTTCCTTCAGTGCTGCAGAGCTTGCAACTCAATTTAAACCCAGCTTGTTAAGGCAGGCCCAGAGCCATAATTACACCCTACACTGCTGCTTATTGTGCTGCAGCTGATTTCTGCTGGATAAATGCATGTCATACAACCTGCAGCACACCCAACTAACATTCAAAAGACAGAACAAGAATGTTTAGTCATCAAACACATTCAGAAACAGTCCAGTGCACCAGCTTGGAAAAAAACTTTACTTATGCTGTTCAAATTCCTCTCCTGCCTTCTCTTGTTCTCCTCTCTTATCACTACGTGTACCAAACCTCAAAGGAAAATGTGGTAAAGTCTAATAAATTCTAAAATGTAAAATATTAAAAATATTACATGTGTCAGCTGTATTGTAGTTCCCAAGTTTTCCATGGCAAAGAGGGAGCACAGCCCCTCTGGAACCCTTTCTGGTGAGATGAGCACACTGCATTTCCAGTATTCAACCATCCTTTCAACAGTGGTAAGTAACACAACTTTTTTTCTGTGAGTTCTGACTTGAAGGTCCTAAAGAGAGCTTGTCATGGGCAGTGCTCAGAAATTCCAGCTGAATCCCAGGCTTATCCCAGCGTGACCTTGCTCTTGTATCAAGTCCTGAAATTCCAAACTTGTGACCCTTTACAGATGCCCCAGGGCATTCTCAAAGAGAGAATTCAGATGAATTGGTCTAAAATGTTGGGATGTCATTTATTTATTACTGATTCAAGACTCATTAAGAATACCAATTCCATCTCAGCAGATTTACATTTACAGAATTAGTGTGGGTTTGCTGTGTTTGTTTGGGAAACACACATCATAATGCAGTATCTGGGGAGTTGAACCTTGCTCCAGCCCAAGATTTGCATTTTGACTTTTACTTTCCTCCGCAGTTCTATTTCCCTATCTGTGGTCAGCCTTCCCTTAATTCCATGCCTTCCATGGTGATACATGATGCCTGCTAATGAGATGAAGAAAATAAAACTGGGGAGGTTGATTACAGATGGTATCTGAGCTCAACCTCAGAATGGTGTTTTTTACAGGATCCTTCTCTACCGTTCTTCAACCTCTGTTGTTATAAGTGGAAGTTCAAATTAATGCTCAGGACCTGACTGCTCTTTTTTTCCTTCATTTTAACCAAAGGAAAAAAGAACAAATGAAAAAAAAATAGGGGGAAAAAACCCCAAGTACTCTATCCCACTAAAACTTATAGATTCCTTCCTCCTTTTTGGATTTTAAACAATCTGATTAATCTTCTGCATCACAAAGGCTTATTTTTTTGATCTACAGATGGTCAGAGACTCTCTGATTTTTCACGTTTCAGATCTAGTACAATTTAAAGGCTAATTTGTAAATCTCACCCTGTTAATGTATGTCATGGCTATTAATATAAAACAAGCTCACAGACTGAGTGGCTCATTTTACAGACAGGCTGCTTTGTACAGTCAATACTGTAAGAGTCTTTTAAGTCTAGTCTCAATTACTTGTTCTGTCACACATTCTCATGTTCTTTTCAAGGGTGTTGCAAAATTGGATTCATTACCAATTTTGGATATCCTATATTGGCACACTTAAATCATATTTGATGATGGTTATCTTATGGTTCAAAATCTCAGCCTGTGTTGTTGAATTAAAAAAAAAATCCACCAAAACAAAACCAAAATAAAACAAACAACAAACAAAACCCCAAAACTAAACAAACAAGTTATTTCAACTGTGAAAAAAACACCCCCAAACCACGTGAAATTATATAAGTATTGTGTAAATGGAGCTGCTGCTGCTAGCTTAAGACAGCTGGGGTGAAATGTATTATATCATAGATACTATATAACGTCATTTCAGAACATTTTTTTGTTGCTATGCATCAGACCTAGACTACAGCAAAAGCAATGGACCCCTGTCAGAGTTTTTTATTATTTATTATATTTTACAGGGTATTTTTTAATTTTTATTTTGTGACTTAGACTGATGATGGTGACTGGAATCAGAGCGTAGCTTCAACTTCTATTTCCAGTCAAGGGAAGGGTGACTTTTGCTTTCAGGACTAGAAAAAAGAGCATTTGGGTGTGACTGTGTGCCTCAGAGATCCTAAAAAACCACCATGTACAGGCCTAAATACATGTACAATGATTTCCTGTTTCAATCCAGCCCTGGGAGTTTGTCTGAATCCCCTTGTCTCAACACTAAGCCTCAGGAACTGGGATGAGCTGGTCTGGTAGTACAATATATCTCTTCAAAATCTTCCATAAGTTGCTTCTTTTAGGATTAAGCTTCATACAGTCTGTCTTCTGGGTGGACTGTGAGTGATAATTATATCTTTTTTCCTGTTTCAGTCTCTCACTTCCTATAATGGAATATTTGTGCTAAAGCTCCTATCCAGTGACTGAGGAAAAGAAGTCACACACAAAGTGAAACATTCCGTAATTTGTTCCCTCAACAAAAAATCTTCCATTTCAGACCACAAATGATTGCTTCATTCATTCACACTGTGCTCTAGTTTGATTTTCCTGGGCCTTAAGAACATTGTTAACAGGAAAGAAAATGGTAAGGGAATATCCTTTATACACTGCTGCCTGAGATGCTCTAATATGATGATGTGAATCCAGCTAAAAATAATAAGATTAGGCTCAAGTGACTGACTGGGTCAAGTAGCACACTTACTTTATTTCCTATTTCTGCTATAAAAATGGAATGGGCTGAGAAAACCTGAAATTAAAAAAAAAAAAAAAAACTAAAAATGAAAGCACACCATGTTAAAGCCTTACAGTAATCCCCAGGGCTGATTAGCTTTCAGTCACTTTCCATATCATTTGACTCCTTCTAATAAGATTAAACCAGGCTTTTTTAATTTCTCGTCATTATTCAAAAGGCCCTATTGACTATTCACCTCTCTCACACTGTAATTCAACACTGACTTTAATTTAGTTGTGGATGCAGCTTTAGATAAATCTCACCAACCACATCTGAGCCACGTACAAGCAGTGAATTCCTGCAAACTACACCAGCGGTCATATTACTGTCACTTGTTAGGACCAGCCCTAATCTCTTAGCCCTGTGAAACCACTACTTGTCTACCTCATGGCTGAACATTCATTCTAATGAATGAGAACAGTTATTTTAAATATGCAAAGCCCAAAAATTACTCTTTCTTCTCCCTTAACCTCATCATACCAAAATCAGAGTTGGTTATTTATGACCAGCTCAAACAGAGCACCTTGGATGTCAGTGACTAGAACTGAAAATCATCCAAAGTCTGTGGCTCCTGCTCCGTGTGATGAAGGTAACTCTGCTGAACAGGGGTTTTCACAGCTCACTAAGTGGCATTTCTACAGATGTCCCCTCTAAATCATCGTGGGATGGTCACTTCACTGAATTGGCATTCATGCTCTGTTTGTTGTGAAATCTTTTGGATGCAGCACACAACTTTTCCCTTTGCCTAATCCTACCCAACCAGAGTCACAGAAAGTGAGAGGTACTCCCAAAATAAAAGGATTAAGATTCATTAAATATTGCCTCCAAATGAGGCTGCACCACAACCTGAAGGGAGCTGTGGCATCTTCTCAAAGTTCCAAACACGGCAAACATTGGACTCGTCAGAAACTATGTGGGAAAAGAAAGTCACCATATCACCACCTAGGGCATGTTTACATTTATAAATAAGCTGATTTTTTTTTTAATTAGCCATTAACTTCAGAGCCCTGAGGAAATGCCCCATCTACTGCCTCAGTGGAACTGCTCACGAGCTTTTTATTCTGTAAAGCCCATAGACCTTGGGTGATTTTCAGCTGGGCAAACTCCTTTAGTGCCAACACCTTTACAGGATGAAGTGCTGCTCTGCTGTACCTTACCAAACTGAGCTTTGAAAAGCATTTTCAGAAACACTTGAAAGGTACAAGAGAGAATCCCAAACGTTTATATTTCAAATCATTTCCACCTAAGCAAAAATTGACTACAGCTGTAGTACTGTACAGCTGTACAACTATAGACAGGTTTACCAAGAAACAAGCATTACTCTTTTTAAGTCTCTATATTTTATAGAGAATTGCCCTTTTCCATGCTGGTATAAATTGCCATTACTAAAAAAAAAGAAAGTAGTTTAAAAATAAAATTAATCTTCTTCTAGGGCTTTTATAACAAAAAAATCAAACCCTTTACCCATATGTTGGCCTACAACAGCTGAGCAGTAAATGAATATGCTCAACAAAAAATTCATAACCTAACAACCCCCAAATCTGATATTCCTCCACAGGACAACAGACTCATTAATCCCTGAAACATAATTAAAGCTTTCAGGGCAGATGATTAACAGCTGTATCAAACAAACTGTTGGACCCCTGTATTCTTCAGCTAAGAAGAATTTCATGTCTTCTCTTAATCTTGCCAAGCACTTGCTAGATAAGCACAGGGTATTAGATTCACCTGTTACTATTTCTCTAATTCATGATGTTATCGAAATTGTTTTCTCCTAGGAAAGCACCTGCATGAGACAGTTTTATATTCCTATTTCTTCAGGCTTTTTATAGTTTTTTTTTTACTTTTTGTCTTGAGCACCTGCTTAGGAAATTCAATCACTCTCACAAAATAGGTAACTTCTTTATTATTGCTTGGTGTTTTAAGACCATTCTTAAGAACAGAGAGGTAATTTATGGTCTCATTATATCTGATATTAATATTCTTACTGTATGTCACACTGAGCACGAAAGAGTAAGGAGAACATTTAGTTTATCACAAATCCATCCTTGAGAAAATAGCTTTGACCTAATGGTATCCAAGCTGAAAAAGGAAAAGTAGCATTAAATACACAAAGAGGCAACGTTACTACCAGCACCTGCTCTGCTGTGGTGGGCATCACCTTGTTCACATTTCTGAACAACTAGCATAAATACAACTTCATTTATTCACTTGTGTACCTCAGTTACTGCTGTCTGAAAAATAAAGTATTGTGGTTCTGTTGGGTGTCCAGCACTATTTTTAAAAATACATTGAAATTTTTAAACTTGTGTGACTTTTATAAATATTTTGGCTCAGTGTTGAGAAGGGTTGTAATTAATAACACATTTTAAAAGGAAAATCCATCTTAGCCTTCCTTTCCTTCTCTTCTGTCCCTGTGAGAGGGGATCTGGAGCTGCACACCCTGACCTCCACCATGCAGACAGATATTTTCACCATCCCTCAGGCTCAGTGCATCAAACAACCAAAATCTGCTCAGCTCCTGACCATGCCTGCTGCCTGCTGGTACCCACAGAGCACAGAGCAGCCCTGGCTGGAGAAGGCTTGGGCCAAACCCATCCCCTCTGCCAGAGCTCTGCCAACTTCCCAGATTTAGGCAGAAACAACCCCAGAGCAGGAAGGATGAAGAGGTTCTCCATCTCCATCTTCTTCCATGGTCCTGGTGACCAAGTGCTGCACGAGCAGCTCCAAGGTAGCTCTGTCTGCAGGCAGGGGCTGGGGCCACATCACACTCAGCAGGACACACAGCAGCTTCCCCTCATGGTTTTGTTAAAATAACTCTATTTAAAAGGCCATGAAGCCACTGGCATCCACAGCAGAATAACTACACGTATTTTCCCATGTACATAACATCACTCCAGATCCCTGGGGCTAATTTTTGGATGAGGATCTAATCAAGGATTTTCTATTTCGAGCCTGCGGCAGAAAATCTGTAGCCAGTCTGTAGGCAGCATTCTTTTGCCTCATTTTGTAAGACATTAAAATGGCCTTTCTTAGTTCATATTCTAATACTGTTCTTCAGTAATTCTACCCCCAATTCCATGGGGATGTATTCAGCAATTATACCATGTATTTGAAAGTGCATCTATTTGTGTGCATAAGAGTATCACTGCACTATTGTGAACCACAGCTGTGTAAAAATCTAGGGTCTTTTTTGTTAGTCAGAAGCATTTACTTTATGGACATTGGGAATTACACCAACTTTTTATTTTTAGCTTTTTTATGGCTCTTTTTTCACTATTTCTATGAGTGAAACTTCATAAATCTGTAGGGTTTGTATCCTGTAAACTACAGTATGATAGAGAGCATGGCAAACCATCAATTAGTTGTAAATAAAAATACACAATGTAAATAAAAACCACAAGGATGTAAATTAATGATTTAAAGTCATTATGAGCTGGGGAACCAAGGTAAGAGGAACACAGTAACTAGAAGTGCAGGGTTATTCCTGCAGTGTTGACTTTCTTGGATACCACACAATGTTCCTTGTACTCTACAGGAAAATATAATATGCAACCACAATCAAATGCTACTGCAATATTAGACTTTCCAAAGAAGGTCAAGCACAAATGCCTTCTACCCAAAACAGATGGTTTTAATTATTAATCCTTATTCTGTGTTAAATATTTTAAAAACTATAGAGCTGGTGAAAAGTGTAATCTTACTGGTCTGGGTTCTGGGTTTGTTTGGGTGTTGGGGTCTTTTTTTTAATATCAGAAAAATACAGCTTTAAAATAGCCACAAATTCTAACCAGTGTTACTGCTTCTGTCAGAACATTGAAGGTTTTTGCCTTTGAGAGAAAGGTTTATAAAATTATGATGTTTTAGCTGTGTTTTCTTCTTGTTCCAGGGATGGCTTCCCATCATGAGCACTCATCAGAGTGCTCAGTAGCACTCCTACCCAGGGGAAGACTTGTCACGCAACCACTTAAAAAAAAAAAAAAGCTTTTCATTTCTCCTAAGACTGCAGCCATTCCCTGGAACCCTGAATGTAAAATGAAGGTGTGATCAGTATCCTGCCAAGCAGCCAAGGGTGTGTTCAGCTGCCTCTTGAGATGCTGGTGGATAAATGCTCATTATCTCTGGCTGAAGGATTTTCTGAGGCTTCTGCAACACTGGACTCTGCTAAAAGCTCACCAAGGCCACCAGGAAAGCAGCACATCCACAATTATCCTGTTGGGATGGGAAAGGAAACAACCCATATCTGCTGTAGAAAAACTGCAGGATGCATCTCATTTTCTGGCATCAGCTGGAGGGGTGGAAGTTTTGGAGCACAGCCTCAGGTGCAAAGCTTTACTTCCCTGGGAGGTGTCACACCTATGGAACACAGTTCAATGCACCTGTGTGCCCTGAGACATTGCAGTTTCTTGCTATTTATAAAATGAAAATGTTAATAATAACCTACCCTCCCCACTCTGATTGGTGTAGCAGAGTTGCAGAGACAAAAAAGTCTTTATCCTCTCGCCTTTAACTCCTCTACCTTCAAAATGGAGAAAGAAAATAGCTTTTTTTTTCTGCAAGGATGAGGACTGTCCCCATATCTGCTGCACCCTCCTTTCCTCAGGATGCAGTAAAAATGATGGTCACAGCCTTGTTCTAAGCATATGCTCTGTTATTAGGGGAATATGAATGCCTAAGCATTATTTTAACTTGCAAATGAGAGGATATAAAATTCTGCAAAATGAATCAGCGAGGATAAAAGAGGACAGAGAAGTCACTGTGAAACTCAGTGTTACACAGAAAAGTACAGACAGCTGAAGAATACCACAACTGGGAACCATTACAGTGGTTTTACTACCAGTAGTGATAATTTTTCATGGTGAAGGCATCACAAAGCCCTGTGCTTTCCCTGCTAAGGGTTTTAAATGCAGAATCTTTACAGGGAGCAGAGCAAATGCTACAGGAAGAGGAAACAGCTACAAAGAGCCTTGCTTTTAGTGAGACTCCATTGGAAACAGAATCTTTATTGCTCAATAAAACTTGGGACTCGTTAGTTACGCTCTTCCAGTGTTGATGAAAATATTGTCTGATCATTTCTTTGGGGAATGTGCATTAATCTGGGAGACAGCATCACATCCCTGAGTGAAAGCCTGGCAGTGGGAGGAAGACAACAGCTCCTAAAAACCACAATTCCAGGTGACAGAGTTATCTCAAAGCCTAAATCCTGTCAGCAGCAAAGGAGACGCTGCAATTACCACAAAGCAAACAAAGACAACTTCTAAGCCATGGAAGTTAACACGGCTATAAAAGTCAATATATTTACAAAGGGGAGAAGAGAAAGAGATATAAAGGAAAACCACAGGGAGTATCAAACAAATTACACTTCAATTTTTATCCTGATGGTGATCAGTTACAGTAACGCTGGGGTTATTTAAAGATCTAAATATTGCTGTCACTTCCAATTGCCCTGACACATCCAGATTACACTCAATAAAATATTTTCCATGCCTGAATATTTCAGTTTAAGCTCATTGCAATGTTGGGACAAGCTCCTCCTTGGCACCATATGCTTTATTTCACTGCAGATATCTACTGTAGATCTGCATAACATTTTCCTCAAAACACTGGCATTACATATTCCAGAAATGGACAGAATTAACATGAGAAATATTTTGTTACCACTGTATTGGGGTAGGGGGGGAAAGGAATTGATGAAAGGCTTGTTTATCTAACCCAGCATGACCAAAAGAATTCAACATAAGTAAACCAGCAGAAATTAGGAAAAAGAAATAATGTTGGATGTGAGCCAACTACCCTTATTTTAAAAGCATACAGATGTCTGAAAAGTTGTGGATATACTTTCATTTAATCAGTTTTAATTTTACTTAGAAGTAAAGTATTAGAAGCTGTTTATTTTGAATAGGATAAAATGCAATAATACAAATTTTTTATTCATTTCTCAAGGAGCTTTTAGCTTTGGAACTTTCCAGCTTGGTGGGCATGGCAGTGTGATGGGAAAAGGATATCACTTAGGATACAGAAAGATTACCCTCGGGGTAGAGCAGCATCACTTTCAAAATTATCAAGTAGTAAAACTGTAGAAAAATGAGAGAACTTAGCAAGTCTTTCTGTGGTTATTCAGTTCATTCCTATATGACTTTTGATGCTATTTTGAAGATAAAAATGAGACATTTTCCAGATTTTGAAATCTAACTCTCTCCCTCTCTTTTCCCCCTACTCTCTGAGATGTGGTGTTATTTGGGACACTATTCTACAACTATTAAAAAGCACCCCGAATGTGCTGGTGAATTTCAGTGACATGAGGAAGGCTTCATGCCATTGGCAGATAAAATTTCATTTTCTTATTTGTCAAGGCATTTTCCTGCTTTGGCTTTATTAATAACACTCACATTCATTTTGTGCTTTAACTGCTTTGTTTTTTTAAAATCATGCAAAGCTAAAGTATTTAGCATGGAGGACTTTTTTTCGATTGATTGTGAGGGCAAAACAAATGCCCGTGTTCACGCTGGTTCAATTTCACATTCATTTTGGATGCACAGGAACCTTAGGGTGCCTGAGTATGGATAAAAGCAACAAATTATTTATCCACTATGTTCAGTCAAGCTTCTTTTGCTGCCTTTCTTCTGACTCATAGGTAGGTAACTTGATAAGGTTTGGGGTCTTTTTGGGGATAAGGGGTGTGGCTGAACAAAATCTTTTTGTTCCAACTATGTCCACTGCCGCCAGCACATTTTGATGCAGCTGAGTACAAAATTAAGTGCTGTAACTATTTTGCTGTGTTTTATAAATATCTTTGTGCAGAAGCATGGAACACCTCTTCTACTAATAATCTGTTTTTAATGGAATTCTGCTCACCCATTGATTGCAGGTGCTGATGTCCTGCTGAAAAGAAAAACTCTGCAACACCAGGAGAAGCTACAGCATCAGACACAAGAGCACACTCAGGAGAGGGAGTCACAGCAAATTCCAGTTGCAGAAATTCCTCAGGCAGCACAGAAACACCACAGACCAGCTGTGAGCCAGGGAAAAGCAGCATTTCCCTCATTCCACTGTGTGTATCAACCACTGTTCTGTCAATTCCATCAGTTATCTTAATACAGCCACACATATATAAATATTTTTAAAAATACTGCTTGTATAAATTTTGCATGTGTTTTATACTTCTCAGATACCTGAGCTGCAACCTCAGGAGATGCTAACAGAAAAATGGGTGCCATAAAATTCTTTAGATTTCCAATAATTTAACAGGTCATTTAATGTATACTTATGATTATTTAGTTCAAAAGAATAAAGGAGGAACCTCAGACATTAATATTCACTTTAGGTAAGATCACAAATGCTTTTTTTGCTAGCTTTTCTAACCAAGCTGCAAGCAGAAACAGCTCCAAGTTGTATTTCTGATCATGCGAAGTGAGAGTTTTCACTCCATAGGTGCTACCAGGAGCAGGCTATTACTCTTTGCCACTGTTTGGTTAGACTGGGACTGAATTTTCTGGGATTGTTTTGCTTAGAAATACAGAAAATCATTTTTATCTCCTAGTACCTCTTCTCTGAGAAATCCATGCTACTCATGTCTAAAATTATTACCAAAACATCTTGGCATTAAACTGTCTGGACTGAAATGGTTTAGACTGGCATTATTCTGATGATTGTGGTGCTAAACTTACTTGGGGGTGCACCCAACATTTTAATTCCTTGAGAAATAAGTTCATACAAGAATACAGGAGACTACACCACAGTACTTAATATTTTCAGGAGGACTCTGTGGCTCTGTCACAGTGAAATGTACCTGTTAAAGTGTTACTTTAGTGACTCTAATTAAGTGTATATTGATCTATACATTGCCAAATTATCTTCCTACCTACATTATGGCTGCAAAATTAAAAAACCATTACAGCTCATTGCAAGTGACAGCATCGGCTTTTAGAATAAAAGATTCCATGCTAAATGAAGTGTTGTGCCAATTACCATCCACTTTTTCGTTTGTTTTTTTAAAACATCTATCTTGTCCCTTCACCAACTTCTTCCCTGCAGATTTTAATTGATGGTTCCAGCCTCTAATTAGCTGACTTCAGTAGAGTCCGGGCTGGACTTGTAATATCATTTCGGTATTTGTTTTTAATTAGCCCAATTATTGGCAATTGACCTCCACTTAACAGCTTGTAAATCAGACGTGGTTGTTTCCCCTGTCGGGCTGGTTAGGCAGGAGCTGGGAGCCTTTTGTTGCCTCCCTCCATCCTCAGCCCTGGCTCCTGGGCAGGGATGCTCCCTGTGCTCCCCATCCTCCCGGGGAAATGCTCCGGCCCCTGTTAGGGAGGTGGTTTCCCTTAATTCTCCCTCTCTGCCAATGGATTTGTCAGATCCCTCTTTTGAGAGAGCCCCTCTGACACAGTTCAGCTGCCTCAGAAATCAGAGAACTCAAGGAGAGGGCTGAGGATTAGAGCAGATTGTCTGCTGCTCCACGGGGAATAGAATTGCCTTGGACACAGTTTTCTGCCCCACTCTCCCCAACACAATATTTAACTAATTAGAAAAGTTTGGGGGGAAAAGAAAAAGGGTTAAAACCACAAAAAAGTGGGTTTATAATCAATGAATATTTAGAGCACTGTAAGACTGGCAAGTGAAATCACACCGGTCTTCAACCAGCATAAATTTACGAAAGATTAGAGGCTTACCAATCTCTGCTGTAAGGTATCAGCACTGATAGGTCTACATTTATATCATAAAGGACATAAAATTATCACATTAAGGACAAAAAGCCTGAACTGTATTGACACAGAGTTTGAATGCTCATATTCAACAAGCCAAATGACCCAAACATGGATAGTAAGACATACTTTAGGGTATACTAAACTATTCTACAAGTAAAGCCAAGTTTCATTGTGTTTAAACACTGGATTCTTGATATCTGAAATTTCCGAGTTGTCAAAATTTTTACAGGTGTATTTCTTCATATTCCCAGCCCTCTTTGAAAGTAGTTGATAATGATCACTGGAATCCAACAGATATACAGGAAAAAAACCACTTTATTCACTAGCTAAAACCACAGGCATACAGTAAGGCTTGACCCAAGACTTACTCATATTGATAAGGTGATTTCTATTAAATCTGCTGGATTCTGACTAAAGTTACTTAAGAGCACAGAAGGCAGAGCATTGCATTGTCCTGCAGGTAGCTCATGTCATGCCCTATTTTCCCCCAGCTATTTCCCCCCAAATCTTCCTTTGAAGGAAGTTTCCTATGGAAAGGCAAGTTCTGGAAGTATTTCCCCCAGTGTGTGGTGTTGCTGAGTCCTGCCAGGCTGTTCATTCTCAAGCTCTCTGGGCTGAACATTGCCTGTGGAGCATTCCCAACTACACATTAGATTTCCTAATTTAGGAAAAGCTGGCAAGCCCCTGTGCATCAGAGGGGAGCAAATGTCAGGTCACAGAGAAGCAGGGGACTCTCAGGAGCTGCTGGCTTGTAGGATTTGGGAAGCACAAAAGGGCAAGGAACTGCTCAGAGCTGGGGGTTACACAGAGGTGGCTGCACAGCCATTTCCATGAGATTCCACATCCACTGGGAGGGAATGGGATTTATTCTGCTGAGCTGAGCCTCTTGCCATGGTCAGCTGGAATTTCTTGGGAAACTCAGCCCACTGGGCTGGAACTAAAAGCAGTTAAAGGCAGCACGACAGGCTGAGTGCTTCACAAGGACAACAACTTCTCACCATCCATCCAATGGCAGAAAGCAAAGACAGCAGAAATCCAAGGACAGCAGAGAAAGGGACGTCTTCTCAGGACAGACAAAATAACTTAGGCATCAAATGATGTGGATTGTTTCTAATGCAGATATCCCAACACACTTCAGACTCCCCTGTAGGGTAAACTGCAAAACGTAGAATAAAGAAACATCCACATTTATTGAGATTTTACAATTAAAACAAGACACGAGAACAATCTGACTGTGAAATTCTGTTGTTCTGCCATGTATACATTAAATATAATATACATAGCAACAAACACATAATAAGAAATATAAACTTACATCTAAGCAGCTACCTAATTAGTAATAAATAAAATAAACTTCCTAG
>JANRGV010000051.1:3307558-3331296 GCA_024734035.1 Alethe castanea
TTTTTTTTTTTTTTTTTTTTTTTTTTAGTGGGGAATGGGGTGTCAAAGTGGTTTGTCCAAGTTCTGTGTGCATGAAATATTTTCTTTTGGGTTTTTTTTGTGGGTGTTTTGTAGTGTCTAAACTACATATTCAAGAAGAATCCAGAGGTTTAATTAATTAGGTTTAATTAACATTTACCAGGGAAAATTTGGCATAAGGCTTAAGCAGAATAATTCAAGTGACTGAAAGCCCAAAGGTTTGGTGGATATCCTTGTATTTTTAGTTTCGTGAAAAACGGGTCACAGTTAACTTGGACTGAACCTAAGTTTTTAGAAGCAGGTTTTGATCCACCCCTTTGACCTTTCCCATATGAGAAATTCTATGTTTGAATATTGTCAACCCTTAGTCAGCAAAAGACAGCATTTCTAAAATTTCTTACAGAAATTTTGAAATCTAGAAAATCTAATTGCATCATAATGCAATTATTCTGTGCTTTTGTCTATTTTTTCTTTCTAGTGGTGAACTCCCTTCTCTTTCTCAACTCTGTTCATTACACATTCAAAAAAAAAAAAAACCCCAACAAACAGAAAGGGGAATTACATGAAACTTGCACTACACATTATGACCCTGAAGTCATAAATGGTGAAGTGTCAATGACTTTAATAAGCCTGCTGCCACATTTTTTTCATCCTAATGATTCACTAAATATTATGCTAATATTGTGTCAAAGAGCCCAAAACACAGGAGGAGGATTCTGGGTCTGACTAGGCAGAGAATTTTATTTAAAAGTCCACATGACAGGGGAGGCCTCAGAAATGGCAAAACATTCTCATATCCCTGCTAAACCTCTGCCACAGTCTATGGGGCATGACTGGATTCTTGTTGTCTTGGCCTAAAAGGGAAGATTATCTCACAAATATCAGAAAGATTGAATAAAAAATAAAGGGATGGAGACACTTTTAGCAATGTAGAGAAAGTAAAAAAAGACTGCTTTGAGAACACCATTGAAAACCTACTATAATTTGAATGCACTCTGTGGTTTAGCAGTAGCAGATTCAAACAAAATCTTGTAAGCACCAAGAAATGCAATTTATTTTTATTGACAAGATAAAAAATCTTCAAGGAGAGATCAGAAGTGACAACCCATTCTTACAAAGTTTACCATACTCTTCCAGGTATCAGTACTTAAAACACAAAAAACAGGATTTCAGTGTTGGCTGTTAGACTTGTTTTGCCACTAAAAACTAAAAGCATTAAAAAAACATTTCACCAGGGAAATTCCCTGCTGCTGCTCAGGCATTTTGGGATTTTTCAACTAGTGTACACAGGAAGGCACTGTTCCCCCTTGCTCTCACACTTACTTTGTTGCTTTTTTTTCTTAAATATCTGTAATAAGGATGAAGGTCAGAATTAAGGATGAGGGTCAGAATTAAGGAGGGAAAAAAAAGCAGACAAGTTCTACGTGAAAACCACACCACACTCATGTGCACTTGGCTCACAGAGTTTTGACTTCTGTATTTCAAAAGGTGAAGGAACAAGAGGGTTTGAAAGTCCAGGAGGCAAGAGAAAACTTTGCACAGCAAAAAACATTTCATTGCAGCCACTGAATGAGGTGCTAAACAAGAATCAGCCTTGTCTTCTCAGTCTCTTGCCCTCCATGACTTAACACTTGTAAAAAGAATCCTCCATGAAAAACTTTTTATACTGTAATCAACCCAGTTTCAGTCAGGATGAAATTTAGTCTGCTGTTTGTTGTTTCCTCATGGGCATTCTGTTTTTCCATTTAATTAATGACTATCTGTATCTACGGATTTCCAGATGTCTAATTACTTGACTGTTAGAAAAAGAACAACTTAAAAAACAGGGCACAATCTTTGTGTTTTCAAAATATCTCTCATAAGACCCAAAACACTCAATATCTGATAGCAATGTAATGAATAAAATCCATCTTTTTAATTATTGTTGACATACCAGGAGTTATAAAATGGAATTATAATGGAACACTTGGATATGCAGAGAGTTTATAAAGCAACAGAGGAATAACTAAACATGGAATATTAAGTCTTAGAGATGAAGAAAATTAAAAATAGAGCAAAAAATTGCACATGGACAGACTAAGTTAAACACTGCATTAAAAATTAAGGCAAAAAATTGTTCAGCCATTAAAAAAAAATGGTAAGCAAACATGCACAATGGTGAGGCAACAATAATTAAAGATAAGGTATGGAAACCACACAATAAAATACTCAGTACCCAGCAGATGATGGTGAACATGAGTATAGAAATAAGTAATCCCAAAATTGATGTGCAAGCAAAACTTTAAAACACAACACACTGACCAGATAATTCCAAACCCACAAATTTGGACAAAGCAGCACATAAAGCTGTAGATCAAAGATTGCAATTTTAATGTCTTAAGTGAAACATGGCACCATCCTAAAATAAAACCAATGCAGGAAAATCAGGTGGGAAGAGAGAAAGGAATGCAAGTCAGGCTGGCTGCTTTTAAGTAGCCCCAAAAGCTTTAAAATAAGAGTTTTGAAGAAAACAGAGAATGGGGAAGAGGTAAAAGCAGGACAACACATAACCAGCTTTATGGACAAAACTTTTGATGTTGAAAAAACAATCTTACATATATATTCAGTAAAAATAAAAATTCTAATAAAAAGTTCATCATTGAAATGAAGATTATAAAAATTAGAACAAGTTCCTTAAAGTGAGAGACAAGTTCATCAAAGTAGGAATAGTGACATGCTCCTTTGGAGCTGGTTGCCTTCCAGTTCCTTCCAGAAATACTTTGTGTTATTTACTATATTCATGAGTCACCCAGACATGTGGGACAAGGGCTGCAATGAAATTTCTTGGAAAAAAAAAATGGGAGAAACACTCAAAGGAAAGGATTGGAATTTTAAACATAAAGGAGATGAAGATTGGAAAAAATAAAGAATTCTATGCTAAAGTACTGAATCAAGAATGGTTACTTGGAGATTGAAAACCTGCATTTCTGTTATAACAGCAAACATGAAGAAAAGTTTGTTTTAATCAAGAGCAAGGTTACTCCACATCACTAACACACCATGTCTGTGAAAAGGCCAGTGATATCAGTGATGCATCATTTAAATAACATCCAGAAGAGGTAAGGAAATGTTTGCCTCTGTAGTATGTACTGATGTGAACAGTTTTCACACAAGCTCTCACACAATCTGTGCAGGAAGAGGATTTATTCAAGTGGGAAGAGATAAAATAAGATCTACCAAAGCTGCAAGAATACGAGCCCACTTCACAGGTCCACATAGAAAAAATACCTGTTTTCCAAATGAAGACTGAGACATCATATATCATTTCATATTCTGCATCAGTGATAAATGAGTTAAAATTCATCAACCTGCACTGGGGACAGTGCATCTGAAGCAATAAAACACATCCACACTAAAGCAAAAACAACTGTCATGTAGATGAAATCTTGCAAAGCTTGGTAGTTAAGCTTTATTTTGAAGCATCTCAGTCTAAAATGTTTTTTACAAAAAGTTTCATTATCATATAAACTTGTATGGTTTAATTATTGACATGGAAAGGGTACTTTTGAATCACTTTGTTTTCAGCCCTAACAGCATCAAGCAACACTAAGGTGATGCATTTGCTTGTAAGCATTGGTTCTGAGCTAATCTATATTTCAACTGAAAATACAGTTTGATTTTTTTTGTTTGTTTGTTTGATGCATCTTAGAATGGAATCAAACCTAAATATGAAAGATGTACAATAAACATTGAAGTATGTGATGTATTTCTGCTTTCCTTTAGTCTTCTTTTCTCTCATTTTGCTCTGTTTGTGCTCCAGCTTAACATGGACCTCCAGCCTTGGCCTAAATCCAAGCAATTGCCATCAAAATATGCCATGGACTGAGAGACTGACAAGTACCAAAGCAGATATGGTGTGGAATTGTTCTGATGGGGTTTCAGTTTCCCACATCTCTCCAGTAAAGCCTTTTGGAAAACCTCCATGGAAACATTGCTTCCATTTGCCTCATCAGAATCATTTTCTCTTCCAAATGCCAATTACACCTTGTGCTTAGCAAGAGCTACAAGGGACCATTGCAAACCTTAATTTTGACATACAAAGCTCTGATAACACTTGCACACCCATCAAGGCAGTCATGTTTACATAACACCACAAGTTAAGAATGGCAATAAAATCACACTTCAACAAATCAGCTTCTTTCAAGAGCTACTCGCTGTGTGTTGAAAAGATAAAGATGGCTTTGCTTTCCTGTCACAGCAATACTTTTTTTGTTTATATATTATGTTTTTCAAAACACTGGTAATTTTTAATACTCCACAACAGACCCCCAAGTGAGGTTCAGCACCTGAATGAACTGATATGTGGATCAGAACAAAAAATTGTTACCCTTGCTTCTCAATAATGTCTCTAAATATTTCAATTTTCACCTAAAATGCATTTTTTACACATGGCAAAACAACAAAGAAAAATGTCTTTATAAGAGACTTAGAAAAACATCTTTATAGTGGGCGAAATATTCAATCAAAGTTTTATTTATTTGCTTCCAGTACAAATGAGTTTCTTGAACAAACAGCTTGACTAAAATGTCAGCTGGGGTATTGCAGGTAATTTTCCTGCATGGCTGAAGTCAGTTTAGAACTAGAAATGAGCACAAATACTCAGTTGAATGTAGCACCCTGAGTTTTGGATTTTACTATGTTGTTTCATATTCAATTGCTTTGCTTCTCCCCACAGCTTTTGCACATATCTGAGATTCCATTGTCTCTCCATCTCGATTAAAAGTTATAATAAAAAAATCTCCTTCCCACCAAAAAGGGAAACATTAAACTGTCTGTTTTCCCTCTTTTGTCTATGATAATCTGATGGTGGAAATATCACAATTTTCAGCACAAAAAAATTTAGGTTTTCAAGAGGGCAATGCAGGAAGTAAGGAGACAAATCAGCTGTGGATCTCAAATTTGGCGCTGTGCATATTCCCTGAAAGATGAAGCATCTCAGTCCAGTACTTACAAATGGGCTCATACTTTTGAATAGAAAAGCCTGGATAGAAAGCTTTAGTCATTACCACCAAAAAGAGAGCATGGCAGTGAAAACTTTAATAATTAATAGTTTAAAATACAGGAAATTATTTTAATTTAGAAAATAAAATTATGCCAAGTCCTACAAGATGTAATGAAAACCAGCCTACAATCTAAACTATTTTCTGGCAAGTTTAAGTGAACCTGCCACAAATATGCTGAGCTGTATAAATAACTGAACACTTCCCTGAGTCAGGCAGATGGACCTGTCAGCAAGAGTTAATTTCACCCAAATCAAAAATGAAACCTTTTATTCAATGTGTCTTTATGAGAAATATAGAAATTTCATATTCAACTTATTTTTGTTTAACACTTTGAATGATATTAAAAGATCACCACAGAGACAGGGTCTTATCTGCCTGCTCAGATTACACTGTACTTACACAGAACCTTACAGCATACATGATTAGCCCTAAAAGGTCTCTTTGGTGATTTTCACTTTTAATGAACTGGTTGGAATTCATTATACAATAATTGTGAGGAGGTTTCACAGATAAGTCTCTGTCTTTAGGGGGCATGGTGCTGACAGACAGCAATTTTTCTCAAAAAGAAAGAAAATCCACACACCTTCCCTGCTAAATGAAGCGTAGATATTAATCTGAAACCTTCTATGAGCAAGGAAAGACACAAACAGCAGAAAAGAAAGTCCAGGACAAATAGGATAATGGGTTTCATTCAACTTCCAATTTACACCATTTTTGCCCAGGTGATACTGTCGATTTTCAGTGCTGACAAAAATTGCATTTGTCAAGACAAAAGTTCTGCACTTTTATTTTTGCCCTGCAACTTTTGCAAAGCTCAGAGCCCAAGTGTTTCCGTGCCAGAGAACAGGTGGGTGTGTGGGCTGCCCTCCTGCCTGGACAGGTGGGAGATTTGGAAAGCAATCAGGTACTGGAATTCAGCTTTGATGCAACAGAACTCCAGCTGTTTCCATAAAGAAAAAAATATGGATTTTTTTTTTTTTTTTTACCAGCAAGGTTTAAATGCAGCATTGTTGAGGCCTTTCAACAGACTGGCTTGTTAATCAACCTAGGAGAAAGAAAGGAGTGCCTCTGAGTTACTTCATCTTGGGAATTTCAATTCACAGCCTTTCCTCATAGGCAGATCTTCCTCTTGTACCCCCTACAACATCTCCAGCTTGGCATTCCTGGGCTGAACTGAAGCCAGGAAAATGCTGCCACAGCTCTGCTGAGAACTAAACAAGGGCTGCTTTGGCTCAGACACAGCCCAGCCCAACATCCTGTGCCTGCTGGTAGCCAACAACTGCTTAAAAAAAAAAGTACAGGAACATTAATATAATTTTATATTTGTCCTGATCAATACATCCATTATTTCAGCACTTGCTCAATCAGACATTACATCTGCATTTCTGGGTTAGCTAACTCCATGTTTCTATCCATGAGTCCACCTAACCACTTTTCACACTTTGCCATACTTAAAACCACTGGAAGAATTTAAACTGTCCAGCTGATATGGGAACCAAGAGAACACTTGTCCTGCAGTGGGGAGAGTCATCTGAAAACCACCAGGAAAAGACTTTTTGACTTTCCCAGCTGCAGATCAGGTCAAAACTTCTGTTTGAAGATTCCTGTCTACTTGCATGCTACATACCCAGATGCTTGCATTTTTTTGCTTTCTCTTTTGCTCTTGACTACCAGAAAGGTCCACAGTCATCTTCATTCTGGGACACCTGATATATTTTAGAAAAATATGTTTTCACAAACACCCTGATTTGCAAATAAGTGCTTCACTAACCTTCTTCTCTGTTGAGGTTCTTCCCTATAGGGGTCCACAGCTCCAATGCAATATTTGGAAGCCAGAAAGCAGAGGCTAAAGGCCCTTCTGCTTGCCCTGCCTAATGCTCAAGCTTCCTTTTAGCTGGAGTGGCACAACTGCTGCAGAGAAGATAAGAACTGCAATTTATTTCCCAGCTGCACCCGTCACCAAACTGTGCCAGCTTCCAAAAAACGTTTGGCCTCCCCATCACTGCATGTAAAAACTGCAAGTTTTGTCCTTCTGCATTTGCTTTTAAGCTGCAAGAAGGTGAAGTTGCTGCATTAGGACAGCTGCTCAAGCAATGCACTCAGCACATGAGCCATCTCCAGGAGCACAAATACTCTCCAGATGAAGTCAAACCCGAGAGGACAGTGATGTGCCAGCAGACATGTACACCATAATTTCAAAATCAGGGATTAAAACCCACCCAGATACTTACTGATTTCATCTTTGAGACTGTTCTGTGAGGACTCAGCCCTGCACTCCAGTCACAGGAAAAGAAGTTTTCTCTGTACTTTCAGGTACATGAAGAGTTCTTTTTGTGGAAGTTGAAATGCACACGTTTTTCTGGTAAGTGTAAGGGTAACTAGAGCTCAAGTTAAATTTGAGACTGAAGATATAACATCTTCATTAAGAAGTTCTAGTAAAATACACTTTATTCATCTATCAGAAAAGGTTCTCAAACCCCCTGCAGATTCTCCACATGCTGGTAAATGTGGGAAAATTTGCACTTGTCACAAATGTTTAAAATTTTAATCAAAGCATGTCAGTGCTCGTATAATGAGAGTTTTTTCCCCGTGGTGAAATTGTCATAATGAAGGTTGCAAAATTACCATACACTTTCAGATGAACTGCAAACAACCTCTGTCTTTTAGCTGTTACACATTACAGTACTCCTCTCCTTAAGCCCAGATCCTTGACTAACTGCTTTCTAAAATATGCCAATCACTAATTTCCACCCTGGATGACTGTGACAGGCACAGGCTACAAAATGTTTATACCCATTGTTTTCGAATTTTCCCTCACTTTGATCCCAGCTTGCCAAGCCAGAGGTGCAAATCTGAACAAGCAGTGCTGCAACCAAACCCTGGACAAAATCCAGATGTTTGATGTCCACTGGCTCACCTCCACCTTCTTCAAAGCCCTTCTAGGATTCTACATTCACAGAAGCTATATAAACATATGCATCACCCTTCCAAATAGTGAATTATCCTGGGAATAAAAACAGATTTTTTTTCTCATATTTTTCATTAGAAGCATGACACAGATTTAGAGAAGGTAACTATAGTAGGAGAACAAGGAAAGGGACAATGTCTTGTGTCATCAACATCCAGATGGAAAGCAATACTTGTGATGACATCCACATATTGTGGATTAGCCCTACTGATAGATAATAATATAAAGGAATTCTATATTTTATATGTATTTATTATATAGATCTAATACCCAAATATTCCAATATATATATGCAAATAGATATATATCCAAAAGTCAAAAAATAATATGGAAATTATACCCAAAGAGAAAGAAATCCATCCCTTCTTTGTATAGCCATGCAAAAAGCTTCCCAATTATTTGAGTTGTATGGTGAAAAATGCACTTGTTTATTATGGTGGAGGATGTACATCTACACACAAAAGCCCATGGAAACAAAGCAAGACAAGAAAAAGCATTAAAATGTTTCCAAGCTGATTAATAACAAAGAAAGGGTCATCTATGGCACAGATGAGCATAAAACTTGAGCCCTTAACTTATACCCCTCCCTCCCCACAACCCAATCTGACTTTGGACATCTGAAAAATAAAAATGCTCTGAGCAGAAGTGAAAGTCCAGTTTCAAAATGAAAACCTCCTGCAGCCATGACAAATCTATTTAGGAGTATTACACCATCTCCCCCTTCACCCTGCTGTTTTTAAGCAATCAGTAAGGTTTAAAAAACTTGATGGGAAACCAACCCCACATTTCACAGACAGATGGTTTATAGTTTAAGTGCTCGAGTAAAACCTTCTCTTATCATTCCTTGTATACACTTGAAAACCACTTAGCTGAAATAAATCTGTGCAAAACAACAGCAAATGACCAGTAAAAAGCTTAATTATTCTGCTTTATGTCTACGGTATGAAAGGGGGTTGGAAAGAAAAATAAATCTACTGATAAAGCTCGGTTTTAAACTAAGTGATGAGAGGTGGGTTGGAGCAGAACACGGTAACTGGGCATAATTCCAGGGCTTAAACATCACCTCAGGCTTTATTTGCTTTCATGCAAGTCAGGCTTTTATCAAAAAGCCAAGTGTTCTGAATGAGAACAGCCATGTCCTTTTGTCCATCACAGAGGACCTTTGGTTTTACACAGCTCCAGCTGAGGAACTGAGCTGAGGAATCCTCGTACTGTGCAAGCTGCTCACGCCCTGAGAGACCAGCCTGGACCAGTGCCAGAGCTGGAGGCTCTGAGTCAATGCCAGAGCCCTGCCTTGGGCTTTACTGAGCCCAGAACTCCTGAGCTCACCCCAGAAACTGCAAAAAGGCACAGGGTGAATTCCCAGCTACTGCTGTTTCCATCACTCAGCTACCACGAGCACCTCTGTATGAAGAAAGGAGGGGTTTGTTTCTAGGTCAATCCATTTAAAGTAGGGGGTGCAAATCAGGACTCAGCAGCTTTTTTATTCTCAAGCAGAAGCAGCATTTTTCAACTGGGAATGGCTGTCATATGTTCAGTTTGGTGATAGCAGCCAGAAATTTCAGAGAGGAAAAGCAGGTGGCATAAACTGGTAACAAGAAAAGAGGGGTAAGTGGTTTACTGCATTTTCTAAGCTGAACTTTAGGCTGTCAGCCTCAAACTTTGTTTTATGGACGTGGACATCTGGTTTAGAGTATGAAGCTTTGACATTGAAAACTCTGAAAAAAAATTATATACATGCAATGTGCAAAAGAAGCACTGGTGCTGATTTTGCTGTTAAATTTGTTATCCAGCACTCCATGTTCTATCTGGTGTTGGGTGAATTTTGTGATAAAGGTGCTTAGATAACGTGCAGTCCAATATTTAAACATTTACAAATAAGATTAATAGATTACCAACCAGACAGCTTAGTACACATCCCCAAGGACAATAAGGATTATAAGAGAAATCTAAATTAATGTTTTAGACAAGCCTAAACCTGCAAAAATAGGGAGCATATGAGAAAGGATTGAGGCAAACCATATCACCCAAAACCAGCCTGACCTTTCTGAGAGCATTCTATTGGCACCAACTGCCCAGGTCTTATGCATTGTCCCTTAAATAAGTGATTTTAGAGATTGGTGGTGCTCAAGATCTCCTGAAGCTGAGAGAGTTGTAGCTGCACCTATTACATTGGGTAACACTACCCTTTCCATCTCTAAAAAAACCCCACTGAAGCAAAAAAAATCCAACCAGACAAATCATGTGTGACAAAGTCATGTGTGTGCTGTAAATTCACCTCTAGCTCCTTTTGTAGAGATTCTTCTGTGTTACTAAACTTCAGTTAATGTGGTTTAGTTGGTGTTCAGAATATTTAAAAATGAAGACGGAAACTGAGCAAGTACAAGGCATCAGCAAGTTTCACAGTTTAAAGTACTAAAACAACAAATGACAGACTTCCCCAGAAAGTGAAAACATTTACAAAATAGCCCACAGATACTGCAAGAAGTTAAAACCAAAACAAAGCAGAAAACCCACATAAATACACACATAAAGAGGTCTATGCGGATTCCTTTTTTTCAGCGATCAAACCCTTTGAAAGAGATTTTTCTTTCAGCAGCAGAGTGTCTGAATTAGAGAATGGCAGTATCTGATCTTTTTTATGTACCTATCCATAAACAGAGCTTTGTTATAGCCACCATCAATCCTGTCCAATGCCTCCTCTGCAATTTACTATGTGTATTTATTACACCAAAACCTCATTATAATAAATTGAAACTATCCAGCACGTCCCTGGAAGTATTCCCTACAGAATGCTATATATTCCAAAGCTCTGCTTTGGTTTCCCAGCTCCCTTTCAGGATAAACATGGACTACACATAGCTAGTTTCATGCTCAGAAATACCATTTGTAAGAAATGTCATCTGTCAGTTTGCCTTCAGCAGCCAACTCCTCACGTCCTCCAAGCTGAATTATGTTCAGTCACGTTAGACAAAAGAACATATCTAACTCAAATACTTACACTTAATGGATAATTGAGAACTGATCCACTAAATGAACACCTCTAATTACACATCCTAGCTGGGGGAGGGGGAGTTTCTTATCTCTAGAGCTCTAATTTCCACATGCCACACATGTCTTTTGTGAATTGAAGCAATGAAGACACATAATTATAAAATTCTCGTTGCAAATTAATATAGTTAAGGCTGAAAATCCAGTAATCAGAGGGTGTTTTTTAACAGGCAGAATCATCACTATTCTCCCATTGCAAAGGCTGTGGAACAGCATCCAAAATTTTAGCAATGTTGGAAGAACTAAGAAATGTTAAAATAGAGATAATATTCATTTCACACAGAGGTTTTGGAAAAGTAACCCTAAATTGATAAAAGAATGATGACAAAATGACCAGGAGAGGCAGTAGGGGCTTCCTGAGTTTTTGCTACCTTTTTTTTTTTCTCCCCTGGAAACTAAATAAAAATCCTCCACATTTAAAGGACGTTGAATTTAAAATATAGAAGTTTTATTTTGCATCTGTGCCATCACATTTTTAAATTACTTGCTGTCTTCTTTCTTCATCAGATATTTTGAAAAGTCACATCATGTTGACTGGCAGAGAGGAGGGATCACACATATCAAAAAAGTGCAAACCAGAACACACTGAACACAAAACTGAGTTTGAACAATGCCAGTAACTTTGTTCTTTTTCCCCTTTAAAGGGGAGAAAACTTTTTTCCAGTACAGGTGCCTGATGATCATCCAAAATCCTGCTCTTAGCCCAAAAGGAGGCAAGTCACTGTATCTCCTTTCCTCTGGCAATATCTGACTTCCAGAATTAATCCTCTTATTTGGCACACAATCACATTTTTAATCTAAAATCACCTTATCTAGACCCCAAGATTTTGTATTTTTCTGGGGAAGCTGCTTTCCTTCATTGAGATAATGCATTGCTGAATTATAAGATCTATGCAGCTGTCACTCTTTGCCAAACATTCAGAAACATAAATGAACTCTGACAGGTCATTTATCTGGTAATTCAGTGTCGAAGTGTAGTAATATCACTGGGCTTTGTGCATTATCAGTGTTAAAGCAGAGCAGAAGTTAAAATGCAAATTGAAAGCACCTTTTGTGTATCAGAACAAAAAGTACTGCAGGTGGTGCCCATCCTGTTAATCCTTTAGATTCTCAATTAGGCAAGAATAAAAATGTGTGGATAAACCCAAACATTACACTCATTAAACCAGGAATTAAATGCTTAATGAATGCTGTGACATCTGTAGTTACCACACTGGTTTTAAGTCTTTGAGAAGGAATACCTGCAGTTTGCCATCCTGACTCAAATCCCCATGGAGCTCACATTCCCATCTCGAGAGCAGAGAGTGCCACAGGAGTAAGTACAGTGTGCAGCAGAATAAAAATTCTGAGCACATCTCCTGAATTTTCTAATTTTGCTAAGTAAAGGCCCCTGCAAGAGCTGCCACAATCCTTTTCTCGCTCACTCCTTGCTCAGTTCCAAAACACGTTGTCAGATGTGGGAAAGCAGTCACTCATCTTCTGAATGTCCATTCAGCCAAAGAGTTTCCATCTTATTTTATCTCTTGCTGTTATAAGCAAACATCAAGACATGGTGGTTTTGTTTGGTTTTATATGTATCATTTATACTCAAACCCACACACACGGTACTAAAGCTTTCCAGAAAGGGGCCAATACTGATTTTATTGAGGCTAAAGCAGACAGGCTAAACCTTAAACAAACAAACAAACAAAAAACAGTATTATGATTTTTTTTTTTTCTCTATCATGAAGTTCTTATGTTAAGCTCCAAGCTGAATGAGCTGTGATATAACAAAACAAAAATCTTACTTCAGGGAAGATAAGATAGAAAGGATTAAAAAAAAAAAAACCCCAAACCAACAACAAAAACATCCCAAGCTGTAAGCTGTCAGTTTTACATGCTACAGATAAGTCCTCTAGTCTGCAGACAAAACAAAGACTCTCCTTGATGTGTCCCAACTCTTCCATTACATATAATTTATTAAAATAATCAAGATTTATCCTTTTTTTTTTTTCTCACTAGAATCCTGCACCGATATTTTGCTTTGTAATCACATAAAGAACTTCTGCATGTTAAATCTGACAATTGCTGCTAAGGTCAACAGCTGACAGATGGATTACCTGGAAAAGGTGGAGAGAGTCTTATAAAAAGAGAGCATGATAACAAAATTATTTATTTTAGAAGGGAGAGTTATCAGGAGGGGGAAGTACATAAAACATCACATAGAGGATGTAAATCAAAGGAGTCCCTTTCTCTTCCAATCTTGCCCACAAAAATGCCTGGTCTGCCCCCTGATGACATCCCAAAACTGATACAGCAAAAAGCACCAGTCAAAAATTCAAGGTAATGTCTTACTAGCAAGTTCTTCCTGCATTTTATTTTTATCCCTTCCTACTTCAGAGACACCTTCTATACATCATTACACCCCCATTTTTTGTGCCAGTCTGAAATGGAAACATTAAGTAGAATTTCCTTCCTCTCTTACTCACTTTTTAAAGCCCATTGATGACTTTGCTTTAGCTTTTTTTCACCATGCCAAATCAATATCAATCTGCAATTTTTTTAACTCAGCTAATTACCATCCATGCAGTACTTAGCTCCAGACAGTTTAAAATCCCTGAGAATTCCCATGTTTCAAAAAAAATAAAAAATAAAAAAAGGGGGTAGGCTTATTGCATCCACTCTTCAGGTTTCTTTACAAAGATTTGTGTTTAATAAACTCAGGCAGCTTTTCATCCTTTTTCCAAGCCTCCTTCAAAAAAAGGCTCTCAAGCCTTTCTTGCTGCAGTTGACTAATGGCTATAATCACCTGAGGCAAATTTCCCAGATCCTTTTAAAAATAAATAAATAAATCATTGTCCCTACATTTTCTGTTCTGGGGTTAAATAAAAATAAAAATCTAACAACAACAGAAGTTTTAAAGTACAGTGAATGTACAACTACACATTTCATGACCTAGAACTATCCACAAGCAAGAAAACCCTTCCCCACACAGGATTTTTTGCCACAACACCTTACCCCAAAGTAAGCAGAGCTTGCAGAATGGTTGTGCATGCAGGACACGTTGATGAACCAGTATAATTGTTTTTTTCCTACTGACGAAACCCACATCTAAAGCTGCTTTTTTTCCCTTCTTCATCTGTGGAAAAATCTCAAGACACCATTAAAGGACTTCACTAGAAATTAAGGATTACAAATGAACAAACAACATGGAGAAAAAAAATTTGGAAAGGAAAGTAAAGAATAATCTTAAGACGCCAAGACTCAGGAGAACAATTCTAGAGAAAACAGGTGCTTCCAGATTGAACAAAATCAGGTGCAGACAAACACCTCAGAAAATAGCATGGATTAGAAATATGGCTTGGTTAGAAACAGGGGATCTTCAATGACTGAATCAGAACAAGTGTATCAAAAGCCAAAACTCATAGCCTACACCTCTTTTTCCTTCTAAGCATGTATCTCTCCTCCCAAGAGGACAGGAATATGTAAAGTGTCTTTACTAACAATACTGATATTATAAAATTCCAGTGCATAAACGACAAATTGGGTTGATAATCTTTCAAGGCAGGCAAGCTTATGAAAGTTTCCTGGACAAATCGATGACACAGCTTTGTGGGGATGGTTGTTTATTACACAAAAGGCAAAGGAATGTAAATAAATTCCCTGCTGAAATTTCCTCTCTGTCTCTAAGGATGACTCATTGCAATGTACTTCACAAAACCCCTTCCTCTAACTTTATGCATTCCACAGTAGTGGCCTCAAACATGATAAGCTTCCTCTGGAAATAAACTATTTCAAAGCTCCTGTGGGAGCCCATATCCCATGAGAAGCTGATTTTTCTAGCTTACTATCATTTCATACGATTTTATTCCTTCATCCCAGGAGGCAGCATTTTCCTGAAAGGTATTTTCCTCATAGTTTGAAAATACTGCACTCCAGAGGAATTTAAAAAAAATTCCTTGGAGCAGTACTTTTCCTGTTTTTTTTCAAATTTACCCTTCTGAAACTCTGCACACCATCAGCAAATGAAGCACACACTGGGATGTGTCTGAGATGAAAACTGACACAGGGGACGTGCCTGGCTTGCTTCAGAAACAATGAGAAAGCATATTTATTTCTAACAGGGTGTATTAAAAGAATATGTACTGTTGAAAAAAACAAATTAGAATTGTATGGTCATAGTGGTTTGAGTTCAGAAAACAAGTTCTGCTGCAACACTGTTGGTTGAATCAGGTTGTGCAGGTGGATGTCTGTAAATAGTGGTTTCAAATCACAACAGAATGGTGTCAGTCAAACTGAACATGCAATTTCCTGCCAAAATATTGTATGAGACCTTTCGTTGGCAAATTGTATTTTTCTTCTAAATGAAAGCCAGATAACTGTGTCACATGTACTTTAAATTACAGCAGTCCTGAGGAACAAAAGAAATGTGTTCACATAATTTATGGCAGTCACTGAAAATGGGATGTGTTTGAAGGGAGGGAAACCTGCAGGGGCAGTGCCCTGTCAAAAACACAGTTTGGGGCTGGGGAAATTATACAGCCCACAGGGGGCTGTATTTATAAATTATATTTATATTTTATATTTATAAATTATACAGCCCACAGGGGGATTTATACAGACACAGGAGGGCTCTGGTTTGGGGTCCAACCCACAGGACACAGGCTGTGACAAGAAGGTGCAGGCAAAGTAAGGCACCAATGGATTAAAAGATGAAATGCATAAGGTCCAAGATCAGCACGTTCAGGGGGTCAGAAAGACAAACCTTCAGGTTCTCCACACTGAGACCTCTTCAAGTTACCCCTCAAAAGCCCCAGGGCTGCAAAAGATGCTTCCCAGGCAGGGAAGACACATAAAAGATATCCCAGGCTGAGCCAAACACCCTGGGGACACAGGGACACCTCAAATGTAAATGGAGGCAAATCTCCAAATATTAACCCTTTATTCAATCAGTTTGTGTAATTAATGTAACTTTGAAATGGGGAAAGGAGAAGAGAATACTCTGATCCTGTAGGAGTGACGACATGACCTAGCACCAGGTATGGAGCTACATTTTTTTTTGCATTTTAAAGCTATATTTTGCTTTTAAAGCAACCTTAGAGCTCCAGCAGATATGCTGGGTGTCACTTTACCAACTAACAAGTTGATTGCAGGGCACCAGAAAATCAGTATAGGTCACAAAACCTTACAGAAAGTACCTGACGAACTCCACTATTCTTGGAGCCATGCTGATACTGATCCCTGAGGCAACTGCTTTATATGAAACTCCAAAACTCTTTACTCACAATTTGCAACTTGTGTTGGATCACAATGCAAACATCTCTCAAAGCTCCAGCTGCAATTCCACAAGTAAATTTTGTGAGTTCTCTCTTTCTTTACTGATTAAATTAATGTCGCAATTATTTAATTGGATTTAAACTACTTCTTCTTAATGGATGTCATAAAAGTGTGGGGAAAAGGATTAAATTTCCAAGTTAAAGCAGGTATTTAATGATTTAATTTCTCCAAGGGATCTAGAATATTAACAGATCTCCTGAATCACACTGGATCTTGATTACCACTTTTTCCTTCTTTCTGTCATTACCAGCCATTTATCCTAGAAAAATATTTTTATACAAGCTTGGGGTTTTCATAAATTAAAAAAAATAACAAACAAAAAACAAAGACACCATACAATTTTTTTTCTGCCAATCACCCCCAAATTCTGTCAGCATATTCATATGAATAGATAGAGTCAATTATTGAGTTTCCTGATCATGTACATGAAATAACGTGCAATTTAATTTCCCAAGACATCCCAGTAAGGGGGTTCAATGACTGCATTTTGGAAATTAACCCACAAATTTTAGAACAGCAACAAAAAACAATTTTTTTTGCTTTAAATATTAATTATGACTGCAAAGTAATATATTAACACAAGTTATCACAAAACACAAAACTGCACTAGACTAGAGCAATGCACACCTAGACAAATACTTGCAAGAAATATGGAATAAATTGTCACTTGAATTTGACAAAACCAAAATCAATTTTGATGAAAGACACGTCTCAGGAGATACAGGCAATATTTAGCACACTAAAAATGTAACAGATTTCATTTAAAAAAAAAAAAGAGAGAGAGAGAGAGAATTGCTGGTGAGTAGCACTTAAAGGGATGCAGAGGAGCTAGGACTGTAAGATTTCTGCAGGTCAGGTGCATCACACAAGAATTTAGGCTCTCCATTTCACTTCTGAGAAGCACAAAAAGTCCTTTAGCCTCCTGTTTGCCAGTAGACTGCTGAAGAAGCAGCCCCCTGCACTGATACTCCTGACAGGCCCAAAGAGAAAGCAGATGCAGAAGGCAGATAAATAACAAAGGGCTTCTCTCAGTACTGCTCAGAACTGCCAACGTACCTGCATCAAAGAGAAACAGAGATTAAAGGCAAAACACAAGCAGGCAGCCAGAAAAAGGACTGAGAAAGTCCTTCTACCTCTTCTCCTCTTCCCATGACTTCCCTAAGGGAGAGCTTTGAACAAAAGTACTGATGAGAAGAGAGTTTGGAGTTCCTCTTTGATGGTGGCAGTGCTCAGGGGTGCTCTGAGGATTCTCTGC
Source organism: Alethe castanea (assembly GCA_024734035.1). NCBI lineage: Eukaryota > Metazoa > Chordata > Aves > Passeriformes > Muscicapidae > Alethe > Alethe castanea. The sequence goes on from JANRGV010000051.1 coordinate 3,325,209, forward strand.
ACCTTCTCCACTGCTAAGGCATTGCCCTGCCAAAGGATTTGCACTTTATGCATCCACAAGAGAAAATGCCATGATGACAACATTATCTTCTCCTAGCAAACAATTATTTGTGCCTGGTATTTCAAAATGCAGGCAGGTGTAATGCTACAAAAGCTCTTCACCATTGGTCAAAACAGAAAACCCACCCTACAATGCTCAGCATTTTAAAACTGTGGTCTCCAAAATGGCATGTCAGAGAATTTTGTATCCTTTTTACACACTTAATTCCTTTTAAGAGTAGTAAGAGCAAAGCATGACCCAAAGGATAACATGATTCAAGATTTAACACAGATTTGCCATTATGGATACAGATAATACAGGAAACAACAGTCAGCTCCTAGATTTGTTCCATACTATGAATCTTTTCTGTTAATATGCATAAGGCATAGCTAAATGTGTCTGCTCAAACAGAGAGGAACAGGCCTAATCAGAGAGAGTGAGACTTTCTCATAAAATGCAGGGAGCCTTTGTTTGGATTTTGCCAACTATTTCAGACTTGAGATTTTTCTAAAACAGGCAAGATAGAAGAATATTTTTGACAACACATACAACTGTTATCACGCTTTCTTTTCATTGATTTAAAATTAAATAGTAGGCTTTGGTTTTACTCTCATAGTACTTCTAAAAATAATAACAGGATAGGAAAATCAAATGATTTTATCTTCTAACTAGTTTTGTTACACAGAAAAAGAATGTGGCAATAGCCTCTCAAGGCTGAAAAAGGTCAGGGATCATGGATATGTTTTCAGAATTATTTTCAAAGCGTTCCATTCTGAAACTCTCAATAAGCAGAGTTTATTTCCCACATCCTTAATTCTCTGCTTTGGAGAATGGGTCTAAGTATGAGCAAATAAAGCAGGGCACAGCTTTGCCCCTCCCAGGTCACACAAGGTTTGCTGTGCCCTCACTGCTCCTGTGCTCATCCCCAGAGATAAGCATAGCCTATGGCTCTTGCTGTCTGACACATTTTGGGAATTTTTGTTCAGCAGTTCAGGTTATGCAAGATGAAATTTCTTCCTCACAGGGAGGCCATTCTTTACCTCTGAGAGGTCTATTACCTTTCCTGCACTCTGCTCATTAGTTCTGCTATGTTATTTTGACATGGATTTATATCTCTATTCCTTAAAAGTATCTGAGTTTCATTTCCTTCAGTTGCTGTAGCTTCTTCCTCAATCCTACCTATAGCTCTGTGATTCTTCCAGATCCACTTAGGACATTTTTCATTTAATCAAGTGCTGAGATCTAAATTTCACATAATTTCTTTGAGAATAAATTACTTTTTCTTTGTGTGTAGCCTCTTTAGTAGCAATTGATTGTGGATGCAGCAATTTTAATCATCTAAAGACTTCAGTCTAAGTGGTCTCAAATTGCACCATATGAATTAAGGAGATGGGCTCAAAATCTCTAAAAGCAACTTAGTGCACAAATGCAGGAATACTGAATTTTGTTTTGAAGGAAATGTTTCTATCAGGGAAAGCTTTTAAAAAACATAAACATACTATAGAGGAAGTGTAGAGATGGTGAACTGGGAACAAGAGACTTTGATTTTCTCCTTTGTTCCTACCTGATGTAAAATGTGTCCAACAATCACTTGCTGAATATATTACAATTAATCCATTTAAAACTCCCAGTAAACCACATGAAAAACTAGACAAAATTTCTTTAAATAGAAAACCATTATAAACTGTGCCATTAGAACACCTCTAGAAAAAAATGGAAGCTAAAGTTACTACCAAGACAATTTTTCACTTGTGTCCTGTTATCTCAGGGATCATGTTTGCACTGTGCTCCAGTCTGCTAGGATCTAGAATTGCTGTGAAATATAACCAGGCTGTGTAATTAAAGCAGCAATTAACCTTGCTTTTGAGCAACTTGGGAATTACATTTTATTCAAGAGGCACACAGCAAAACCCTGCTTCCAGTATCTTTTCTTCTCATTGAGGAGATCATGCCATAGTGATTGAAATTTTTGATAACCCGGTCCATTCTGTTTAAAAGCATCTACCTACCTGCTGCCATCCTACAGCTCCAACCTGGGAATAAAACTCTGTGGATCTGGGCACTGAACACAGAAGGAATAACCATAAATGTTTTAAGGCTGATCAATTCTGTAAAAAATCACTGTCACAAGAACCATTTGTGAGCAGATCTTGTGCAGGGTCCACATTCTTTATTCATAACTCCTGGTTGAACAGCATCAGTCAGCCAGTGACCAAGCAGACTCATCTGGAAATCTGAGTGCTCAGAAGAACCCAATCACATGCTTTGAGTGAAAGAAAAAACTAGTGTGAGGCTGATTCTCAAACCAATGCATGGAACTTTGTAATGAATAAATAAAATGCAAACTGACAAGGGAGCAGGTCTCAAAACATTCTCTCAGCAAATCAAGGGACAATATCACAATGATTTACCAGGTGGGGAGCCACTTTGGATTCCCATCTGTACGGTCATTCAGTAAAGACTTGAAACATTAGACAACTAAATCAGGATTTTGTAACGAAGTCTTGATTTTATTCCAAACTGAAATAAAATCTATGCATGGTAAGGATTAATTTGTGGCACAGCACTTACTTGCTAATTAACAAAGGCAGCCAAGCTGTAGGAAAACCTTTATGCCCTGTTATGAAGATTTTGCCCGTTTCAACTAAACCTTAAAATGACCTTTTTTTCCTATGTCATGTAATGCCTGGAAAGTATCTGGAAGTCAGAACTGGTGGGCAGTAAAGAAGGCTCAGGGAAGGGAAAGACAATGGATCAGACATATCCACATCAGCATGCTGAACAACTTTCAGTAATGATCCTTATCACAGAGCTGGACCCACAAGGTATCTAACAGAGATAGTGAGCACATGACATGTACCCAAACCTCTTCTGCTCCTTTTCCATCAACCCTTCTATTTCACTGTGATTTTCAGACTGAACTGTGGAGTCCTTTTGCTCCACTTTCTCAGACACTACCCATAAATAGAATTTCTTTTTCATTTATTCCAAAAAGATTACTTTCTTTGCCACCTTAAAACACGTACTAATAAGATTAAGGAAGCTCAGAACAGCCTCCAGTTGCTCTCAGGCTGTAAAACTTCCTCCCCAAGACATCAGCTGTGTGTGCAGCAGAGCTCAGTGGCCTGAGCCTCACCAGGAAGATAGCGTGCCAGGAACCAAAGTTAAGAGCTGGTGTAGAAGAAAGCTTGCTCCACAGAATTCCTAGGAGTCTGAAAAGCCAAAGTGCAGACGAAGGTTATCACAGAGGAGCAGTGTGCAGCAAGGACTAACAGCTATAAATAACACACAAAAGAAACTGTTTTACATTTGTTTGGTTTTGAGCACGCATAAGAGAGGTGGATTAGAGCTCTTTCTTGTGCAACACATCAGATTAATTCAACAACCTCTTCTGCAAAGAATGCTCTTATGGGACTACATGTTCCTCTCCTTCCAGGACTCTTCTTTCCTTTGTTCAAAATAAGACTATTTAACAAAAGTTTGACTTCTGAGATCACACCTTTTGCTTCTGACCCTTGCTATGCCTCTAGACACTCCCTGAATCTTTGTTCTCTCTCAAAATCAACCCAAACCTCTTTACTGCTTCTTGCTCCCCACCCCCTGTAGGGCTTCACTCAACAAGCCATTCCCTCCGGAGAACAACACACAACAGCTTCTCTCCTCTTTACTTTTCTATGCCCTTTCCTTGTCATTTTTTTTCAGCAGCTTTCCCCATGTTGTCCTTCAGAAAGAACAGCTAACCTCAAACCATCCCCTGAATTTTAGCTCCATGACACCAGGCATAAAAAAATCGAGAGCAAACCCACAACTTCCATAGGAAAGCAAACCATTTAATAGCAACCCACTTAAATTGCAGCACTGGCTGGAGTGCAAAGAAATGGGGACCAAATCAGTGCCATTTTTCAGTGGGAACAAGAGCAGCAGCCACAACTTCAGCAAAGCATGTGACCACCAGAAACCTGGGACACTGAATCCCTGCAGTTTGCTCCCAACATAGCTCCATCCTGACACAGACCAGCACCATGTGCTCCTGCCTACTCAAACAGTTTAAAACAAGCAATATGCAAACAACTTTCTTATTCCATGCATATTATTAGTTTAACATTTGAATAGTCTCTGACCCACAAGAGCAGAAACTAATTCGGTTTCACTTCCCCAGGAACCCCTACCTATCCTGTGGCAACATCCCATTTTTAGTACATATCTGGTGCTCCTATTATCCAAGTAATAAAGCTCATCCATGGCAAAAACTTCCCAGAGAAAAGGAATTCGTATGAGTGAAATCTAATGGCAGGGGATGCAGAAACCTGGCAGCACAAACCAGCCATTTCTACCAGTAATAGCAAAACATTTTACCTACACCACTGCCAGAAAGGAAAAACCAAGCAAAGACCAGGTCAAACTAAGATGTTTTCTGTGGTACAGGAAGTGATGAGTGCTATTGCTAGACCATGATTAAAATCATCACCAAAGTATCACTGTAAGACTGAATTAAAATTTAGATTACATTAGAACACACAGTCTGCACACTGTTGGCTAGAGCAGCTACATCCAAAATTTGTACATAAGATGTATTGCTGAGGTTGCTAGAAACTTCTGCTAAAGGCACTACCAGGCTAAGCACAAAACTGTGTTAAAAAGCACCCACAATTTGTCCTTGTTTTTGAGATAACAGCTCCTACATTTGCAAGTGTTAAGCTAGAATATGTTCCACCTCACAAACCAACAGCCTTATGACTGTTTGTCTTCTGTTAAAGGGGGAAAAAAAAAAAACCCCTTACATTTCCATATGCATCTATTTTATCTGGATATGTTGTTATCCCAGCTGTCTGCGAGAGGAGTGGAAATCCTGAGAGCTCCTCATCAGCACGTGTGGGTACCAGACATCCCTGATCAGAAACCTGCTGGGGTGCCAGCAGCAGCCCAGGGCCCTGGTGATCTGCCCATATGCTCCCTCTTTACACAACAGATTGGTGCCAAAGCAGAGCAGCTCAAATGTTTGCAGTGCTCCTTCACCACGGCCAGCAATCTGCAAACAATCTGAAGCTGCTTGATTCACTCACACACTGCAAGTGCAGGTTTTAGCTCCAAGCATAAGCTCCCCACTCAGACATGAAATGTCTCCACAGGGCTGAAAAATCTTCCCTGCTTTGAGGGAGTCTGGATGGGAATCTGACTGAACTTTTCAGCATTAAGGCTAAAAAAAACCCAGTTTCAGCATTAAGGCGGTAGGAAAGTTGTCTAAAAACCAAATAAATTGCTGGTTGTTTCTTTTTTAGAGAAGATATTAATTAAATATTATGTTTGTAATGATGGCAGGGAAAGATTGAACATGCTCTGGGGACCAAAACTAGATATCAGCTTCATAAAACCAGGCAGAAATAGGAAAAAAGAGGGAAAAACTGGGAGAATGAGGGAATGCCATGGAGAAAAAAGGGGAAACACAGGGAAAGTACAGGGGGAAAAAGGGGTGAAAAGCAGGGAGAAAACAGGAAAAGGGAAAACCAGGAGAAAAAGGGGGGAAATTGTGAAAAAACAGGGGGAAATGGAGAAAAAACTGGGGAAAAAATGGATTAAAAAACTGGGGAAAAAATGAGAAATAGCACAGGAAAATGCAGAAAAATCCATGGAAAAGCAGGGGTCCTTTGGTGTGATCCCATGGGATTTTCCCTACCTGTCAGCATTGCTGAGTGCTGGGGAGGAGCTTGGGATGGGGGAAAATGGGGAAAAATGGGATTGGGGGGTTGGGAAAAAGGGGAGAAAGCAAAGGAAAATGAGGAAAAAATGGGGGAAAAAACAGGAAGGGAAAGAAGGGGAGAAAAGGGGGTAAAAGGGGAAAAATCAGGGGAAAAAAAACCAAACAGGAGTAGACAGCAAAACGGGGGACAAAAGGGAAAAAAATAGGGAAAGTGGGGAAAAATAGGAAGAAAATAGGAAAGAAATGGGGAAACCAGGTAAGTACCAGGGGGAAAAATAATAAAAAAAAGAGAAAGAACAGGAAAAAAAAAAGAGGAAATGGAAGAAGTGGAAGGAGAAGGAAAAAATGTGG
>JANRGV010000051.1:3331396-3356409 GCA_024734035.1 Alethe castanea
AAAAAAAAGGAAAAAATAGAAAAAAAAACGGGGGGAGAAAAGAGGAATCTGTTTGGCATGATCCCTGGGAAGAATCCTCTATCCAACAGGGATCCTGGTGCATATATATATATATATATATATATATGTATACACATATACATACATACATATATATATGTATGTCCAGTAGCATATGACATCTTGAGACTCCAGTTTCTGATGTATATTTTGCAATCAAATCCCAGGCACTTGAAAGAATTTTTTTAAAAATTTAAAAATCAAAGCCCATTTCTGAATATAAAACCCTGTACAGAAACGTATCCAACACTCAGCAGCAGTAAAATGAAAAAATGTGTAGCTGGAGAACAAAAAGAGCTCAACTAAGTCTTCAAACTTCACAGCCTGACCTAACTTTTCTTTGTCAGAGAACTGCTAAAACCTTTCTCAGGGTAAGGGAAACTTCCTTAATTCAAGATTCAGTCTGCTTGTATTCAGACCACTTCATCAAATGTTTCATCACATCAAATGCATCCCATTTGGTTCTTTAGCTCAACAGGCTGGATCTCAAACTTGCCTGTGTTTGTAAAATTAGTTTTTTCTTCCAAAGTGAAGTCAGGTAAGTGAAGTCAGCACGACTGCTTTGAAAATTGGAAAATCCACTCACCTACAATCAATCAATCATCAAACAATCAATTTATGGCTTTTACCCCTACATGTTGACATTATTTCAGAAGTAGGATCCTAGTATTATTTCAGTGTATGATAACATCATTTTGGTGTCAGAAATGAGACCATAACATAGCAATATAAGGAAATTTTAGATCACTGAAATATCCCCAATAGGAAAAATATTGCTGCCAGACATAAGTGTGTTGATAGAAAGGACAATCTAATCACAGTCAGTTATGAAGTCTTAATATGCACTTATGCACTATTTTGGCAATTTTCTGCTCAGCATGGAAGCAACCATGGATCTTGATCTACTTTTGGTTTTAAAAAAATAGTTAAAAAATACTCTGCTTCTCATTTGTGGTTTCTGCAGTAACATTTTACTGCAGCAAAATTTTAGGAATGACATTTTACATAACACAGTTGTTTTTCTAGTTTAAAATATTATTTGTTATTGATAATTGACAACTGCTTCAGACTTCCCAAGGGCTGTATTACTTAGGCCCTAACAGACAATTAAAAAAAACTTTTTAGATTGAAGAAGATGCGTTCAAAGCAAGAAATCTTACACAAAATACAGAAATTCTTAATCCACGTTGGAGTGGCCATTTATTTGAGAAACACTGACTGAGAAGTCCTTTTTAATTTGATTTAGAATACGCTGAGATGGCCTTGCATTTCCATGTGTTACAGTAAAAACCAAAATTATTGACAATGAACAAAGCTGCAGTGATTTGATTTGGCCCCAAATACAGTAAAGAACAATGTTACAGAATATTTCTACACAGCTTCTCTGGCAGCAACACTCATAAATCACAGACAGCAAATAGAACTGATTGCAGAGATGAATGTATCAACTTCTACAAGATTTTTTTCCATACAAGCCTTTCTGAAAACTTTTTGCTCCAAGAGACATGCTGTAATTAAAAAATCAGCAATGAAATCCCAAACAATATAAAGAATTATAGCACCAATTAATTACGGTGCTTTCAAGCTGAAAAAAAGCAATTTGCTAATGAAAACCACGATCGCTTAACAGCAGCGCTAACAGCAAAAAAAATTGTTGCAATAAATCACTCCACATAAACATGGGCTTATACTGGAAAGTCTTCCTAACTCAAACGTGTTACCCTCAGAAAATCAGCCAATATGCTCACTCCTCCAGGATCCACTATCCATATCCAAAAAAGAAAAGGTGACAAAAGCACAACAAATTGCTGAGGGTGGGAGATGCCCTGAAACAAAGCCATCCATACCTGGGAGGGGACAGAAGGTACCTAAGGGCTGCCAGCACTCCACTGGAGAGGAAAGGCCTGGGAACACTGGTTAAGCTCAGGATAACAGGATTACAGTAGATTACACCACAGGTTTTGGATAGCAGAAGGAACTACAGGTTTCCCAGAGGGGTTGTGAAGCCTCCATTCCTGAGAATATTCAAGAATGCACTCCTGAGTATCATCCTCTACAGGACCCAGCTTGATGGGAGGGATTCAGTGGTTCCTTCCAGCCTCACCCATTCTATAATTCCATGATCTATATCAGGGGATAAATGGATGAACAGTCAAAGAAAGCCTTGAAACAGCAAAAGAACCCCTATCACATTTCACACATTGAATCAGCAACACAAAAAAGCAGTTTATTTCTTACTCTGTACAAAGCAGACAACGGTGACACACTATAGGGATGTCCAGCTCCAGAAAATGCCAGACAAGTCACTGGAAGCATCAACACTTATACTTGATCATTTGTATCTTCTGGACACTGGCTAAAGATGATATCCTAACTGGTCTAATAGCCCATGGAGAAAAAACAATCAAAGCAAATAAAATGTTATAAACAACACAAAGACCGGCAAGGAAAGAGATAGATCAACCACATGGTTTTGTTTAGTGGAAAATTATACAGTTACATTTTACAAAATCTCAGGGGAAAACAAGAAATCGTGTGTTTAGACAACAAAAATCTATGAAAAGAAAATTAAGTATAACCCCTTTTTAACTGAAAGCTGCCTTGAAAGAACCCTGAGGCAAAACTTCAGTTTCCCTCACACAGAAGAGTTTGTGTGTTTGGCTTCAGTAAGGGTTGAGGCAGTGGGTTTTATAGAAAGAAATACACATTAAACATAAAACACAATTTAAACTATTCCCTTACACAGTAAAAGGGCCACAGATGAATCACTAAAAAGGCTTCAGCTGCAGAACAATTCTGCAGTTCATCCTGATCTTGACCCTCTTTATTCAGTCATAAGCATACATTGTTTTATTACCTGCATTTAGCCCCTGTGCATTTATTTAATTTTGCCCCCTTTTTTATCTTCTATTTCCAAAGCAAACTTAAAAATTTCTGGAACTCAAACTGTTCTTGTTTAGCCAGGCATATTTCACATACATGTCTTCATGAAGTATTTTTCTATCCAAAGTTTCAGAAAATGGCTCAAATTCCTGTTTCTTCAGCTTTGTGAGGTTTTACCCAATTAAAAAGTCAAAATCATTGCTGAGGACTTTCACAGTGGTTTCACCAGCCATTGTTTTTTTCCTACATTAAAAAATTAATCTGGTTGTCTTGAATGTCTATCAACTGTTATTCCCTCAAGAACAGGTTACAGATCCCAGAGACAGGATTCATGATGCAGATTACAACATATTGTTTACAGCCCATAAACACTTTTTATTATAGTTTCATCATAAGGTAATTCCATTCTGTGGGGTAAATTAACATATTTTCCAGGGCTCATTAATCCTCATTTAATCACTCAGTGAACATGAACCAAACCCATTAAAAGGAAAATCAAGACATGAACTCTAATTTAAGCCACCATTTTACTAATTGTATTTATCTTTAGGAAATCCTGATATATAATACAAAAACTAGTTTCCCCTTCTTTATATTTAGTGTACAAAAAGGCCTTGGGGTACAATACATCCCCTAAAAGCCCTGTTGTCTCTGATCCTTGATTGCCACCAGTACCAGTGGATTTGAAGGAGTCAAAGCAGGATTGCTTTGTGTCCAGGAAATTTATTTTCTTATGAAACATCCACAGAGTACATGAAAAAGGGTCTTTTTAGGTGTTCAAAATATCCAAGTTATAAACAGGGCTCTGTTGTGTGAGTTTCTTGTGCTGTTACAGAACTTCCAGGAGAATAAATGGATGTGGGGCACATGCAGAGTGATGCATGGGAAGCACCAGAAAAGGACTCAGTGTTTGAGTCACCAGAGCAGCACAAAGATGTCACAACCACTGGCCAAATTCTCAGAAGAAAGGAGGTTTGGGAGGAGGAGGGGCTGAGGCAGAGAAAGAGAAGGAATGGGAGGATGAATTGAAAAGCATCCTGAAGCCCAGCACCTGAAAGCTGAACTCCCTGACAAACCTTTTGGCTGATGAAGTTGTACATTCCTCACTCTCCCCTTTCCTTCAGGCACTGGGAAAAATTTGCAAGCATTTTGAAGACAGTTGCCCCCAAAACCCAAACAAATATAATTCTCTCAGAAATTTAAAGAGAAAACGGAGAAGTTTGAGCATACCAGCTTGCCAGAGGCAAGCTCTGCCCAACCTGCTCTCACAATTCCACTTTAAACCTTTTTCCAGTCTTAAAGATGAAATCTTACAAGAAGCAATAAAGCAGTGAACAAGAAGTGCTTTGAAACTTGTACTGAGTAATACAAAAGAAATAGCAAATAATTCTGGCACCAAATATTTCCAGCATTTCCCAAGGAAAATAAACTATTCTACTTCAGAGCTGCAGGAGGTGAGCACAGGCAACCCAAGATTTTAATTGGTTTCAGTTAGAAACCCTTCCTCACATCTAGAAAGCCCAGGATGGAAATCAAGGAGGTTCAAGCAGATCCCTCTGACTTTTCCAGCTGTCCCACTCATTTCAAACAATTTCAGGCCAGTTATGACACTACACATGTTTTTAAAAAGTGCATAAAGAAATACAAAGTGTTTGCTGCAAAGGGCTGCTTATTCTGATAATTCTGCAACACCTTAAACACACCAAAGTTGCATGGGTAAGTAGCTGGTTTCATTGTAAAACAAAAAGGAACCATTAACATCCAGAAATTGGGGATTGCAGCTATCAGTTTAAAAGCTGCATATCTGAAGTATTTCTACAGCTGCTAATTATAAATTAAAATTAAAAAAATAAAAAGAAGGAAAAGCCACAAGCTGGTTCTGGACAACTAAAAAGAAAGCAAATTAATTAGTTTTTCAAACACACTTAAAAAAATGTTCTAGTATTTAAAGTTTCTCTGCTATTAAGAGGCTGGTACACAATGCAGAATGAGAGAATGAATTCACTCTCTTCTAGCCAAAGGCAAATATAAATAACTACCAAATAATAAATTAAATGAGGTCTAAAATGGGATCTATAATTAATGACATTTCTGCTGACCATTTCAGTGACAGTATGATTTTAATAGCTACTTTCACAGAATGCCAGCCTCTAAGATAAGATACATTAAGTATGAAGTTAATTGCACGAGTATATAAATCCACCAGCATTTCTTACCCACAGAAAGGCAGCACTGCCAGACAAAGATTACTGAAATGCCTTTATTATGTCAGTGTTGTTGTAAGGAACAAATGCAAGCACTGTTACACAAATGCAGCAGATTTTTAGTTTAGAGTTAGCCCTCTTTCTGACAGCATTTTCAAGCAACATTTGTCTGCTATGTAGGGAAATTAAAGATCTCAAGGTGCTGGCTGCCCTCAGCAAAAATGCATTTCCCCACACAGAGAAATGAGTTTAAAATGTAGCACTGGATACAGCAGGCTACTAAACCCAAATCCAAAACATGAATCATTCAACACTTCCACTGAAATAGTAATTGGTAAGTTCTTTGGGGAAGAGATCAGCTCCTGGTTCAATGTTTATATAACTTTCAACACACTGAACTCCTGATCCATAGCACTCTAACTTAAACAATAACTATCCCTTCAAAATGGAGAAAAGTGTGTACTCAGCTTATTTATGATCTAAAAGGAAAACACAGAAAAATGTCCACCTGAGGCTAATGCAAAACATTCTCTTCTGGTTTTTGGACTTGACACAAGCTATAATTTTGTTGTATTTGGGTTGAATATCATGTATCTCAAAGAGAAGATACAAAGTAAGCAAGAGCAATGGTGGTTGAGAAGGAATTTCTATTTTGACCACACTGGTTTATTCAACTCAGAACAAATCTGTAAAATAGTTGGATGACCTGATATTAGCTTTTGTTTTAATGAAGATCGTTTTGGCCAAACACTTCTGCTTCACAGTGCTGTTGATGCATTTTCTGGACACGCTGAAAATACCATCAACACATGGTTTGAGAAAGATTGGGTTTGCCTCATATAGTTCTCAATTTGGTTAACTCAATATTCTCCATTCAAAATGGGTATCACCCTCAGTATATCAAATATATCACCATCATGGATCATGTACACAGCAAGAAATGCCTGATGAGCACATGAAAGAAATCTTTTCATAAATTTACATCAGCACTCCAAAGCAGCACCTTTCCATACAATGGCAATGCTCTCATCCTAAGGAGCAGAGGCAAGGCAAGAGCTGTAGGACACAGAACTGGGACTTTTTGTGTGCCCTGCTGCTTAAATGTGACCAGTTGCACATCAGGAGTTTATCTGCTATTCACAACAGCTGCCTTTGAGGGAAACATTAAAGCTAAAGTTAGGACACCCTCATCTGTCCCTGCTCCACAAACATCCAACATTCTGCTGGCAAGCGTGAGACGAAGCAGGAAGAAAAAAAATCTGTGGATAATGTATTGGTGACTAACTTCTCCTTGGAGCATAAAAGCCAAAATTAATACTTAATGCCATGAATTATGGATGCTGCTGAAAAGATGGGCTGAAAGAGAGGTTGGGAAACCATTGTGGTTGAACCAGTAAGAAATCTACAGATTTGGCAGTGAACAAGCCTCTATAAACACAATAAAATTTTCTATTTCAAGGGACAAAACATCATGAATAAGAATAAATATCCAGCATTCTCACACTTCACTGATGATAAGCAATACACCATGATTCCTTTTTTTTAAGTTGACCTTCAGCACCTATTTTCATTTCTCTTTTTTTTTTTTCTTTTTTATTTTTTTCCAGGTGTTTAGAGCCCCCTTTTATAATTCTGTGCTGCTAAACAGAGCTAGAAATGGATAATTCTGCCAGATTTCTGTGAAGGGTTCCAGAAAACAAAGCAGAATCATAATATTGACTTGGGTTTCTGGCAGATATGCTGAAAGCTGAGATTGCTGCTTCTTGGGTCTCTGACTTCAAGATTGATGCAGCTCAAACTAGAATAAACCTTCAAAGAGAAGAAACCTGCAGATAAGAAACATTGCTTTCTGGACAGTGCTATTGTTAAGGTGATTGTGCCTTTAAAAACTGTCCTGTGAGTTTATAAAATTGAAAAATAAGCTAAAAATGCATGAAGGAGATAGAAAAAACTGCAATCTGCAGTTTTTGATGATCAAGCTCTCACTAATCCCTGAAGAATTAAACAATCCTGTTATTTCAAGAACATCAGTATACCTCTTCATCTAACATATTAAGCAGAACTGTTATTATTTTGGCTATTTTTAATATTACCTTACTATACCAAGTTTTCTTTGATGAAAAAATGAACTCACTATTTGCAAAAAGTGAAAAAAATACCAAAAAAACCCCTCACATCTGAAAAGTCAGTTATACCAAGTTGTTTCAACTTTATTTTCTTCAATTCAGTAAAAATCAAATCAGAACAGAGCTTTTTTTCTTATTGTCCAAATTACAGAGTCTTTGGAGTATGAATCTATCAAGTTTGAATCTTTATATCTTTCTTAAACATGCAGTCACAGATTGAATGGTTTTCCAAAGTTGGAAACACTTTAATAAGCTTTGTCTGTGTTATAGATGTCAGAGGACATGATAGTGCTGAATAAGTGAGCAGCAAAAGGAGGATGAAATTCAAAATTAAAAACAAACAAACAAAAAAAAACCCCACAAAAAAACCACAAACAAACCCCAACAAAAGCAAAAAAACCAACCAACCAAACAGACCAACAAAAAAATCAGAAGTAAATGCACTTCAGAAAAAAAAATGTCCTAATTTCACATAGAAAGTAATGGTCTGTACTGGACCATGCAGGTGGTAGAACTTGTATGTACATTTATGATATGTGATTATATCCACAAAATATCATCTCAGTGCCCAGCAGTGGCCAAAAGACACATAGGAAATAACTAAAAATTAAGTAGAGACCCAAAGAATTCTTTTCAGGCCAGGTGAATACAAACTGGATTTAGGAGAGCCTCCATAAATACTATTTGGAATTAAATAAATATATATGTTCAGATTCCAAGTAGGCATTGCTATAGACCAGGCTCAAAACCACTAAAATCTCAGATGCTTTTGCTAAAATATGTTGAAAGTTTACTATAAGCAAAAAACTTTTGAAGACAAAATGGTTCCAAGTAGGTATATTTTCCCCACATCCCTGGTACGAAGGACACCACCATGCCTAGACACAGCTGTACTGTTCAAGAACTTGTTAAAAAAATTGGCAAGTTACTCCTTCAACATTTAAGAAAGCTGACCTCATGAAGTTATCTTTCACTTTGTGTTGTACTACTGCTGAAAATGAAAAAATACACATAGAGTCAGAAAATAATCTGGATTTCATACCCAAACTTAAAGATTCAGCTCATTGATTAAAGCATAGTAAAGAGAAAAGGCACAAAAAGGATAAAGGCACCTCTTATACTGAGAAATACTAGAATAATAAAATAGATTATTAGAAATAATAGAATACTACATGACTTTACTGATAGGTACCAGTATCATAAATGCAGACATGGTATAAGAAAATTGAGCCAAAGAGCAACTGGTAAAACTTGCAAAGTGATTTTCCTCTCATTAAAATCTACTTGCATACTCATTACATCAGTCTTGTTCTGAAGGTGCTTTTCTTCTGTTTCTCAGATCTCCAGTGCCACATTGCACACATTGCCAGGCTCAGATATCACACCCCAGATATGCACACAAACCTCCTAAAATCCTCCTAAAATATTCAGCTACCAACACTGCCGTCTGTCTCACGCTGGGGTGTGCATGAAAACAAAAGAATCCAACTCTTCAGAAATTCCTGCCAACAGCACTAGATCCTCCTTTTGCTCTGTGCCTGTGACTTCTATTAGGGAGGGTTGAAAACAACAAACTCTGCATGACTCCAGTGCTTCAACAGCTGCTGTCACGTTCTTTTCAAGCTCTCCAAAGTAATTATTTAATTTTAAAAGCAGAACGATACTGCTTATGATGAGAAAAGCAGTTATTACTTAACTAAAAGTGAGCATAGTCAGTTCCTTGCAAATTTAAATTAAGAAATTGCTTCACCATTTGCAAAGGACTTCATCTATTTATATCAGTTGAAACTCTCTGCCTGGAAACTCTGAATTGGAAATAAGTTCAAAAGGAAAGAAAAATGCACTGGTAAAATCAGAACAATGAAAGACACCACCAAATAAAATTACTTAAAAATAAATGAGCCTCATTGTTTTCTATCAAAATTCAGCATTCTGAAATAATTTTGTTCCTATTCTGAAAGTACAAAAACCAAACCATAATGATTTCTTTTCACTGCAGTGTAAAGAACTCAATACCTCTATAATTGTCACAATTTAATTTTTTTGTTCTGTTCTAGATTGCATATTGTAAAACAACTTCCAGAGTGAGAGATCAGCGCCACTTGTAATTGAAACTTGTTAAAATATTGTTTCAAAAACAATGAGGCTGGAAAAGATTTCTAAAAGCAGAATCTCTCACCAGTCCCAACTCATTACTTAGAAATTTTGCAAGAGAAAGCAACAACAGATTTAGGTTATAAAGAGCATTTTTCTATTGCTCTTACCTTTCCCACTCTACATATTAGTTGCTAAAAATGGGCTGTATGCATCTCCCACCACCTTTAGGATAATTCCTGTCTATGCATTTCTCCATCTGTCCTAACAATGGACAGTCTCTTCACCTCCTTTAAACCACATCAATTATAGGTGTGCTCAAAGCATTTCCTGTATGACACAAAATTAATGTTTCATAGACACAGGCACAAATTTTGAGAACAAATAATTCTGTTTTAGTGACAAAGTATTTAATCTGGGGTTGAGGAAAAAGCACATCAACAGCTTGGGTAAGGAAACTTGTACTGATCAGACATCTTGTAAAATTCACCTCACTGGTGTTTTGATAGGAAATTTCTGTGGAACAATTTGACACTTTTAAATTATTATGGGTTCAGGCAGAACACCTCATTACTTCCTTCCTGTAGCACATAAGTAAATGCTTTCACATTTCATCTGCCACTTCAGTTCACTGATCCCTCACCATTTTATGCTAATTTAGAACAGCAAATAATTATGAATAGAAGACCTGAGAGCCCAAATTGTGATGCACTCATGCTTTACTAGACTGAACTCAACTTAAGTGTACATGGAAAGGGAATTTGTGAATCAGAGCTTTAGACAGAAAGTTCAGGCAGCTCTTTGGTAACTCTGACATCAACCTGAACACAACCCTTGTGAATACCAAGTTTTCAAGGGTTTTTTAGCACATTTTCCAGTGCTGTCTCTGCGCTCTGGCCATTGTCAGACCTTCAAGCAGGGATCACAAATCTAATCACACACTGCTTAGACACCACTTTTCTGCTCCACCTCTTCTCTGTGTCCTGTCGAGTCCCCAGGGAAGAAAAGGGAAGAGGCAAGGCCACAGAACAGCTAAAAATCAGTCAAAGGTATTAAGTGAAGAATCTCCTTGAAGTTTTTCAGCAAGATACCACAAAGACATACTCAAAACACTTCATCCATATCCCCTCTGCCTTCCTGCACTGCCTATGCTCTCCTTTACTGCTTAGGTACCAACAAAATAGTCATTCACCAAAGATTAAACACCTGCATCCACAAGAACAGGATGGCTCATTGCTTAGCAGAACTGCCTTTAACACTGCACAAAAGTTTTTAATGAATAATGCATGGAAATATGCATGTATTGAAAAAAAACCAACACAAATAATTTAATAGCAATATATTCAGCCATGACGATCTACTTTTCTTACATTTTAAAACTATAAAATATTGACAATCTCTATATAAAGGAAAAATAGAGGTGCACATCCGATTGTCTGAAATGCACACACACTTTTAGGGCTTTTAAAAAATTCTAGTATGAAATCTATCATGAAAATTACTTTGATGACATAGATATGCATGAGAAATGAGAGCTGGTACAAGGTTGTTTTACTGCTACATGGCAGGAGTTGGGATGCAAACTTCCATTTTTAAAATTTCCCTTAAACCCTCACTTCCAGTGGTGTGTCTGAAAGGTTGTGCAGTTACCACTGGCTCCCAAAAAGCTAAACATCCTTCTCCAAAGGCTCCAATGAAAGCACAGGCACACTTCCAGGGGACATTGGAAGTTCCTTGTACATCCACTGAAATATTTTGCACACCCAAAGCACGATAAGGGCTACTGATGCATCCCAAAATCTCTGAGGAAACGGGAGATGGAAGGTGAGAAACTGAGGCACTGTAGAATATCCAGTACCTGAGCCCAAGCCTGGGCTGGAGCTCCTATACTTTCATGCCCCCACATTACACCCCAGGGTCAGGTTTATGGAAAAGGAGCACCTTAAACTTAAAGATGAATTATCACATTTTATCTTCTTTTTTTCTGCCAGAGTCAGGATTAAATGCTCGAGAGTTGGTATTTCTTGTTGGACTCAGATGTTTATTAAGTCCCATCTATATTACAGTGAGTTCTACAGCACTTCTAGCTAACAAGCTAAAAATGAAGAAGTATCTCTCTCTCTCTACAAGGCCTTTTAAGGGTAAATTATCCAATTAAGAAAAGTCACCTAAATTATTTTCACTTTTAACCCAATAACCGCAATGGGGATTCTCTATCCAATTACAAAAGATCATGAAGAAGGTGAAGAAAAAAGAAACATGTGCTCTAAACCCTCCATCTTGCTTTCTATATATCACTATATTCTAAAACCTTAAATGCTAAATTTTCCACCATGTGACATTACACACTTCTATTCAAACTACACACCCGTGGTCCTAGTTCTATCATTCAGTTTTGGAAGCCTTCTCCAAGACCACAGGTCAAAAGCAGTGTTCTCGTGTGGGTCAGTGCCTGTCAGCACAGAAAGTCTAAAATTCTGTTTCAAGGGTTCCAACAATAAAGATCTCTTAGCATTGACAAATATTTTTCTCCACATAGTTCCTTTAGCGGCCCCCATGCCAACCAGAGAGGAATGCCCCAGAGAAATACACAGAACACTGCTCTTGAAAGTCTCTCCATAGCCATTTCTGCCAGCCTAGGGAGAGATATTTTTAAATTTAAGTCAGATTTCTATGTCTTATTCTCTGTAGTATGACTGCTCAATACATTTCCATTTATTATTTAATTTGGTATGCATTTGCAACAAATAACTTCTAAGTTCTGAATAATATTTTGTACATTACTCTGGTACAGAATAGTTTTTCTTGTAATCTGATTTCATTCTTTCCAACTTGTAAATTGAAAAAGAAAAGCTGTCAGGGTAGATCATAGTTGGCATGTCACTTTCCAAATATCATTTACATTTCTCTCTTTGCATACATCTTTAATAGTCAATTTCCTTTTTTCTATATCTATTTTAGTCTGAAAATGTTTGACATAAATATTAAAATATGAATTATCTGCATAGCCATGTACATAACTTACAGAATTACCTCAAATCCCATCTATTACTCTCACATTTAATAGCCAATATCCCATTTGCTATAATATTTTAATATTAAGTTGCTTCCTTAGCTATGCAAAGAAGGAAATCTTTCTCAGTGCCTTCATATAAATATATATATCCTCCTAAAGCAGAAATTAAAACAAGTCTCTGTAAGTTTTGGGATGTTTAAGTATTGATAAAATAAAACTCAAGCCCACAGTCTAAAACATAAATAGTTAAATTTAGCTGCACTCCAAAATTAAATATCTTGTAAGGTGGTTTGGAAATTCCCTTTAACACTAAAAAAGCCACACTTGGAAGTGGTGACCAAATATATGTAATTTATTCCATGCACATTTACAACTTTCTCAGCTTAGCACTGCAGCAGAGAACCCATACAAAATAATTGTGTCTTGATCCAAGCTGTTGGGTGTGATTCCATATTCTCATGGCTGAATTTGAGATGACACAGAACTAACATAGGTGAAAAAATTCAAGTTTGCTGTCATGACGAAGCTGTGAGACATTCCCTCAGTGAATTAATAAATTAAATCTGTTTGCCTTTAGTATGCTACCAGGACATAAACCAAAGAGTGCAACAAATCAGAAGATAAAAGCAATGAAATTATACTAAATTTTACATGGTAGGGACTAATGACACTTCATTTGTGTCTTCTCCCATGCAGCCCAAAGTGAGAGTCACCACCTCTGGGCTGGTGTGTGGACAAGTGCTACTCCCAGCAATAACTACTCAGCAGAGACCCAGATCTAAAAAGAAAATTAAAAGACAGCACTGCTTCACTACCTGACATTTTAGGTTGAAAGCACTGTGCAAGTGGGTTCTACCTGATTCACAGATAAAGCCAGGCACCTGAAATGGGAGTTAGAGAGGGCACTACACTTGGCAGCTGGCTGCCTCAGCCAGCTTGAAGCCAAAGGCTAAAAGAATTGCTGTATACAAACATTGCATCTTAAAGTACCAAGCCTTGAAGAACACCCTCCATTTAAGACACTATCCTTCAAAAAATAACTCAATGAAATAGTGCTGGTTGCATTCTCAAGCTGAGGCAGTGACAGTGCTGCTGCTGCTTCTATCCTTGTTTGTATTTGCTCAGCAGCTCACTGGTTATATTGAGCAGTTTTATCCCTTTCAAATCCCACTGACTCCAACTATTGATGCATTTCACCCCTCAGATCAAAATTATGAAGCTTTCTGGGATTCAGGCTTATGACCACTCCAGTTCTTTGCATGATCTAGTGGATTTTTTTAAATGTCTGTCTCCAAAAAAAGGGACAGTGAGCATTTCAACTTACTACACAGGGTGATAAACTGGTCCCTGCCAAAGGTGAGAGGAGGATTTCAATGTCTGGCTTAGAGGAAGGAAAAGTTCTGTGAGCATTCCTCACCTGGGAAGAAACCCAAAACACCAGACTGCAAGAAAAAGCAAAACACACCCATGCTGCTCCTCCAGTCAGACAAGAATTGCTCTCATTGCTCCATCTGCCCTTCCCTGGGGACCTCTGAGGGGTGGGAAAGAGGCAAATGCTGAGCCTTTGGAACCTTTGTTCAGGTTCCCAGGGCTAACCACAAACCCCAAAGTTGCAGTACTCAGGGATCCTACAGTTAAGATGCTGAGTGACCCCTCAGTCTGATGCCTGCAAGATTTTGAAAGTTTGTGAGGATTTCACACCTGGAAAAACTTGCCTGTACCTTCACTGTTCTGGAATTTTTGGAGCATGGCAAGAGAATACAGAACAGAATCACTTAAGATCATTTGATTCCAACCTTAAAAATCCAAAATTACACATAACAGATGCCAAGACCAATAAACTCAGCAGGAATAGTCACTGCTGTCTGCAGGATTAAACATTTTCCCTCAAATTTTGCAGGAAAGTTGACAGCAGTGAAAGAGACCAAACCCCCTTGCAGGAGCAAAATAGAGCCCTGGGAGAGAGGAGGACGAAACCAAAAGTACAAGTGTTCATTGTGATAAAAGTGCTAAAACAATGAGCTCCTTTTTACATAAATAAGTGGTTCTCACTACATTGCATACTTTTGAGAAACTTCCACTTGCTTGCTTCAGGCAATTTCAGCTCAACCCTCTGCCCACTTCAGGATGTGGAAAGCATCTGGTCCCAGGTTTTTTGTGTGCTGGTTCATCCAGTGCATATTTAGCAGGTACAGGAATTTGTCCAAGCAAAGAAGGAAGGGTCAAGGGTTTAAGGAACCAATGCTTATGAAGTCACATTTTATTAGCTTTGCTGTGCACAAAGACAATTGTTAAGCATCAGTCTTGATAAAGATTTTGAGGGGAAGCTTTCAAAAGTCACAAAAGAGCCAGAACTTTAAAAAGGAGACTTGCTATCTTAATTTTGTTCAAATGCTTTTGAAAGACCTAATTATCCACAAACCAATCTGAGTATCAATACATGATTTAAAGGTCCAAAGTAAGACAATACAGAAAACATATTAAAAAGTACATTACAAAGACTGAAGAAGTTGCAAATGAGGACATGAGACAAAACACACAAGATGCAACAAGGAGAGGAGAATGACACTGACCAAAAAAAATTTTAGGGAAGATATATATTCTTCATTCTTCATGCCTTTTCAGGGTTCAAACACATGGCTGAAAATGACTTACTAGGCTGGAAAAGCTCCAGCTTCTGTGGTGGCATGGCACTCAAAACAGCAGGTGTTTTATGGTCCATTGAGCAGAATGAGGGGCAATACCCTCCTCCATTTCCCTGTATTCAGACTCTGCTGCCTGATTATGTGCATGTTCAGTCTTGGAGTAAAATTCCACACACTCCATAAATCTTGAATTAGCTGTAGTACTGGAGGGGTTTTTTTATTATTGTTAGGAAGCTCCCAACAAAGCTGTCAACAACAGCAAGCCACCAAAATATTTCTTGTTATAAAAAAGGCAGGAGAAATCTAGAGGCATGACTGTCTGGTAATAATTTTGAGCTGTGGCTGTAAATTGCTCCATTCATTACACTGAGTTGAAAATTGCACTGACTAGATGAGACTTTAAGAAGACTCCCATAGAACTTGCAGAGAAAAATGGCCCATGGGAGTCTCATCAGTGACTACCCAGTAACTTTCAGTGCAGGAGGGAGGGGGGGTTATGTTTGCACAGATACATATAGAAAAAAATAGAAAAAAGTATAAACTCAGGCATTTATGTGCATATTTTATAATCTTAAACTGCTGGGCTTTTATAAGAATCTTATTATAGCATAGATGGCTCTGCTGGCTGCATTCAGATGTCAGATTCACAGGTAAGAATCTAAATTAATTCAACACAATTCATGCCCTGTCATTTTGTATTTATTAATTATCCCAGAACAGTGAGAAAGAGTGTACTGAAATGTGGGAGAGCCATAATTTGTTCTATGAAGGATGAATGGTCATTTCCTATGAAATTTGCTTGTTGCTTTTCCAATGAACTGCACACATGCACACACAGGTCCTCTTGATGCACAACTGAGAACTGACAAACCCAGGGCAAAAGATTCTGCAGCATCAAGCACAGGAAAGAAACCCAGACCCCAAGTAGCAGCAGAAACCAAAGCACTTAATCCAAAAAGAGAGAAATAAAGTCAAAGATGGTGTCATGTTTGTGCAGAAACAGAAAGGTCTGTTGCAAATTGGAAAAAACCCAGAGACAGTTAACCTCACCTGATAGATTCAAGCAAAGGCAGAGAAAATTTCATTCCCTACTGGGTTTTGGGTGATTTACCAGTAGCACCTTCAAAAGCTGTACACTGTGTTATTAAAATAATAAAATCTTCACGGTTCACATGCACTGTGCAAGGGCTCTGCTATAAAATAATCTGCTATCCAAAAGGGAATGTCACTGGGAAAGCAGGGAAGAGGCAGTGCTACAGTATTTAGTTTAACTCGCTGTGAACAAGCACTGAAGAGTCATGGGGAAGCATCAAGGACCCAAACAGAAGTTTCAGAGCCACATAACCCCAAGGAAATGAAGTGCACTAAGTTGCTCTGACCAGCAGAAAGCTGAGCATGACACAGAACCACCAACAACTATCCATGGTGGAGAACAAGATGTGATCAGAGGTGAGCAGGCACTGTCAGTGTGCCAAACAGAGAGCAATGACCCTGCCAGTTTTACCTGGGACATCCTGCAACCCTGAAAGCAGCACAGGAAGATGCAAGGAGCAGTCTGAGAAGCTTTTGTCACCAAAAGCTGTTCAAGGGATTTTGAACTTGAAAGAAAATGCCAGAGGATGAGAGGCTGCAGAGCACTGCATCTTGGCTCCTTTTTGCAACATCCGTGACACCCAGCTTCTGGGGAGTTTGCACATAAAACTTCCCTTTACATAATGTTTAAAGCAATGAAAGGAGTTAAATTATTTATACATTTTAAGTCACAAAATACAAAAAGTAGGACAATGCTCTCCTTTGGTAGTCTTTCTCTTGACTTTATTTTTTTTCCCGATGGCACAATTCACTCACAAAAGGTGGAACAGAAAGAAATTAATTTTCTGCTGAAATTCCCTTTTCCCCATATTCTGACTACAGAAAAAAACATTTAAACTCAAATGCAAACAAGATTATTTACCAGTAAAGTCACATTACCCGTCAGCACATACTGAATGGTAATCAGCCTAGGAAGCATCCTAGGGATTGCTTAAAAAGAGAAATCAAGACTCAAAACATTTTTAAGAACTCCCTGTGCATGCCATAAATACAAAAATGTGATGAATAACAGTCAGGCACAAAAGGTGACAGCCTGTCCCCTCATATTCCAGTAGTGACAAGTCATGAGGATCAGTGACTTTCTCAACCCTGTGGTCAGCTGAGTCCCTGCCCTAAAGACTTTGTGTCTCAAAGGGCAAGACAAAGTGCAGCTGCTGAAAATGAGATGGTTTTAACTTCACAGGTGATCAGCTGAGAGTGAGCTCTAACATTTCAGACTAAAATGGTTCACTGGGATTTCATTATCCAGTCTGCTGAGTAGTGTCTCAAAAATCCAGTAAGTTTTTCACACTCCATTTTACAAATAATTATGACTCTCACAAAGGGAAGGCAATGATCCTCTTAGTTTTACTTGGGAGATACCTGCAAATCTTAAAGTAGATTTAAGACATGCCATGAAGCCTCTAATAACAAATTTCTTCTAGTCACCTCAAAGTGTGGCAACCTGAATACAGGAAACTATTAGAAATCCAGGCCCCTAGGAAGTGGAAGACTTTGTCTTATATATGATCTATAATTAAGATTAAGTTACTTGCCTTGGTTCACTAAGCCTGGAACCCCATAAAAAAACCCAAACCCAAAATCTGGAACTCAAAACCATCACAGTTCAGAAGTTGCCTTCATACTATCCAAGGCTTCAACGTGGTTGGTCTGTGCCACCACAGAAATCTGACCCAGCCATTTGCTTTCCAATGCTGGAAACATCTTCAGGCAACTTTGCCCAGGTTTATAAAGCAAGTAGAAAGTGTTTAATGGATGATTTACCCATGTAAGAAATTCTGTGCAAAGCTCTACCAAAATCATTAAAATGTTCAAATATACAGTATTATCATATAGACTTTGTTCTATTTATTTTAAAAGTCATCCTAAGGTGGCTGCTATACATAATGAAGACGTTAAACACCTGAATTTTGACTCAATTGTCTCAGCATGAGCTCTCTAAAATCAAGATCAGTTCTCAAGATTAAAACGTCAGTGCTTCACAATATTCACAGCAATGGATTTAAAAAAAAAAAAAAACAAAACAATATTTGGGACTTAATTTGCTGCAGCCCAACTATCTCCAGTCATGCACTGTTCACAGGCAAGTTTGGGCACTGCTCTCCTTCCATTTCCTGAATTACTGCAAATTATGCATTATATAACTAACATTTCTCATCACATGAATATAAGCTTCTCATTAATGCTCCTGTTTTCATTTTTTCATTTTTAAATCCTTCATATGCTTGCACAGAACTAAAAATTAGGATCAGGAAAACCTGCCAACAAGTCAGTATGGAGATAGAAGGGGAAGTGCAAAGGTTTCTGCTTGCACCAGAAAACATCTGCCTCCTGTATGAACTCTAAGGAACAGACACAAATTCCCATGTTTATTCCTGTGCTCAGCACAGGTATCATCTCTGTGGCAGCAGAGAGGGAAACTCTTTATATAAAGAGTCATTTGAGCCTTCTCCCATTTGAGGTAAAGTGGAACTGCAAACACAATTAAAGCCATGTAAGCAATGGCAGTAATGTCAGCTAATTTATGCACTATCTAAAAGCCTGGAATTTTCTTAGAGCAGGTAAGAGGCCATAGGATCTGTTGTCACCTCATCTTATTCCACAAACAAAGCTTTTGTTTTGGGGACAACATTAAGACACATTCCTATTGTACATGCTGCTATTTTGCAAGTCTGGAAAATTTTAAAAGCAGATTTTTTTTTCTCTGCTACTCTTTCATATAAAAAGAATTAAAATGAAAGATCCCTAACAAATGGAGTTTCCTTCCTCTGGAAATCACTGCTTCAAATTGAATAATTAAAAAGACTTTAACAGAAACCATTATCAGTCTCACCGTGGCAGAAATGTGCTTACCACTGGTTTTAGTTATGCAGATAAATGATAGGCACTGGCTCTGGAATTGAAAAGCTCATGACAGAATGGCCTTGGCTATAACAATATAAAGGATGGTTATAAAACTGTTGGAATAACCATTGTTCCATCTAAATAAATGTGATGGATTGCTGCATTCCCCATGACAGTGTGGAAACAAGGAGGGAACAAAACACAAGGCAGCTGCTATATCCTCAAACTCTTTAAGGTATCAGCAAATGCTTCTAACCCATCTTTGGCATGAAAACCTTCAGTTTTGGATCCATACATGCTTTGTAATTAACCACAGCAGAAGTTTCACAGTTAAATAGTGCCCTTTCCCCTTTATCAGAGAATGCAGATTCATTCAAATGAAAAGAATGCTTGTTTAGTTCATTGACATTTCAGTAAGAAACTAAATCCCAAAGGGCTTCAACGCATTTACTCATAAACATGCAACAGAGAGGGGGTTTCAACTGAGTGACACCAGCTCAAAGGTCAGCAATGTGGTTGTAGAAATTAAGTGAAAGAAGCCATACCCTCCACAAAATTACACCTACCACATCTTTAGTGTACATTTTCCCCCAAACACTTGCTTTTCATGAAAAACCTTTATGAATTGGCACATACAAGAGAATCTACTGCCTAAGCCTGATGTTTTTGCCATCCTTAACTGGAAATGCATCTTTTCTTCTGCCAAGGAAACCTCCCTGTCTGCCTGGGGGCGATTTGCATATGGAAATAAACGTTCTTTTTATTGAGCTCCTTGTTCTTAGACACATGAATCCAAATTATTAACAAGCCTGAGATGCTAATAATGAAGTGACTCGAGATAAGACAACAAAACACTGGAAAATCATCTCCTGCAGGAATTTGAGGTTTTAAATGAATATTGCTATTCATCTGGGCAATGGAGACAGCACCAACCACATTTTAATCACTACTCACCAGCCTCCTTTTTCTCCATTGCAATTACTTATTAACCTAATATGAAATGGTGGGAGCTTAGTCATATTTGAGGAGGAAACTGCCTAAAAATACCCAGAAGCAAAGTGACAAGTGCTTGCACTATTTTCCCCTGTATTATTCAATTTTCCATTGTGCCAAAAGCAGGATGTAATATTTTTCCTTCTGTAAACCTTACAGAATAAAATGTTGATATCTCTGAAGACCCACCAGCAGTTCTTTTAATATTTTGATACTCTACTGTAAAATAACAAGGTAGATTTATTTCAGAACTAGGGAAAGTTTTAGAGCTTCCTTCATTGATATGGTATCACTCTTCTCCTTTTTTCCACCTTTGGTGCCAGAGGTAGAGGTGAGTGAGCAGGACCAGGACATTGCAGAGCATCCCTTGGATCCAGGACAGACATCCCAGTAAATACACTGTGCCCAGCCCTGGCTATGACAGAACCCTGAACACACTCCAGAATATTTCCTATTACCTCCACATTTCTTTCTCCCTTCTAAAATAGAAGGGATAAAAGCCAACCAACCAACCTTAAACAAAAACCCCAAACACACACAAATAAACACCAAAACCCCACATCTGATAAACAGAAAGGCTACAAGTACATAGTCAGCAAAAATATGTGTTTCACAGACAGAGTCCTGTTAGGAAGCTTCAAATACAAGTCAAGAGTCGAGAAGTCAATTGACTAAAAATTCTTAATTATGATATTTATCCCCTTTGAGTAACAACATACTAATCCTTCTAGGTAAGAAAGGCAGATGGAGGCACTCTCCCAGCTCAAGTTTTCTGCAGCTGTATCTCTGCATTCCAATTAGATCAATGGAGACTCTTAATCAAGACACAGAGTAGAAAATTTTAATTACATACAGAAAACTCTAAAGAACCTGGCTGTTTAATTTACTGTGTGGCACTTAAGGAACATGAACATGTGAGTTGATTTATCAGGTGCCAAGATATGAACTCAATGAGCCAAAGCAGCCTATACCACATGCACATGATGCTATTTTCTGCTTGTCTCACACAAATACTTTCAGCTATTTTATATCAAATGCACACAGAGCACCACTCTTCTAAAAGCAATATGCCAATTTGAAGTTCAAAACTGCAGCATCCCCTGAGCACTGGACCTAAAGTAACCCAGCTGACACCCAGAAAGGTATTTTTACCAAGTGCTAATATTTACACACTGTATTCAGTTAACATCGTTTCAGTCCTGAATATATTTGTCACACCCAAAGCAAAAATTTACCTCTAAAATCTGAATATCCTTAAACTTTAACAGCACAAATAGTCCAACTGCAGAGGAAAAGCCTCAGAGCAGTTCTCAAGTTTGTAACATGGCTTTTAGTAGAACCCTGAAATTCCAACTAGCAGGGTGAGCATTAGCAGCAAAAAGTCTGTCTGCAATTTCACCTTCGTTTGGCTCTGCAGGTGTGCCAAATGACTACAGTGGGAAAACAGTAAAGCAAACTCTGGATATTTCCAGCAAAGAACACTATCCTTGATTCCCAGCACCCCCTGCAATAACTATGAACTGATTATTGAACACAAAACTATAAAACACAAAAAGCAAACATTTTGAAAATTGAAAAGAACAACAAAAAAATTACTGCAATGAGTAAAGAAGCAGAGCTGAGTAAAATGCATATAGGTCCTTTTATCTGTGATCAGCTAATTAATAATTTAATCACAAAGCCAACATACCACTGTAAAAATTTACAGCAGCCCTACCTAAAGACCAAATTTGCAGAAAAAATTCCAAGTCCAAATAAGCCCCCATGTTTTTTAAACTCGGTGACTCCCTGGAAAATTACTTCTCAATTACTTTCTTAGAGCCATTAATTGCATATCTGCAGCATTGGTCAATATCATTTTGCAATAGGTTGCAGAGAAAAAGTGCCATGTGTACTTTGTGTAATGTTAATGTTAACAGGTGCTCATTGGCATGAAGTAACAGAAAAAAAAATAGGAAGGCAATTTTTCCAAGTTGAAGACAGTACTGTGTTATGAACAGTAATATCTACACAGATATCAATCTCTTGCCTTCTCAGGAGAGGTTGTTTTCATTTCAGAGTTTGAATACCTGGTCCTTGATGTCAATCTGTTGAATAGCTACAAATGCAAGAATATAATTTTACCTCGGGGAAAAAAACCTGCTAACAAATTGGCAAATGAAACAAGAAGGGAGCCTAAATATTCACACAGGTCAGTCCATAAAATGCTTTGGGAGAGCAAAATTTATGCTTAAAAATAGTAACAACAACAAAACTGATGTTTTCTATTGAATGAGAGGAGAATCTCCCCATGGACAACCCACAGCAGTGATAAAAGGACATACAGGAAATCCAGACAGTAAATTAGTTATCTAAGATTTATGGGTTCCTAAAAGATTCTACAAGAAAAGTTATAATATCTGTCTTCTAGCAATGCTAACAGAGCTGGAATAAAATTAATAAGTGCAAACATTCCTTACTAAGCAGTTAGCATATATATACACATATGTCCATTATCTTAAATAAATACATCTGAACTTTTGGAGTGGGGAAAAGGAACACAAACAAACACCAAAAAAAAGAGAAATACACACAAAAAAAAGCCCACCATAAAAGACAAGCTCTCTTTCTTCTCTTAAACACTAACACAATGTTGGCAGTCACAATGTGCAGAGAAGAACCCAGCAGATTTATAGCCCATTCAAGTCTTGCTTTTCAGACAAACACTGAAGTAAAATTGGTATTTATTAAAACAAATGGACTATAAATACATTAACAAATGCTATCCTTAAGAAGAATTATCTGCAATTAATGTAATAGAACATGGGATGTTCACTAATTTACAGCCAGCGAAGACATTTGATATCCACAACATACAGCAGCAATTTCTTGACAATATCTGAACACCAGCTTTCCATCAGGATCCCGGCATGGGAGGACTTGAGCATCATCATTTACATTCTGCACCACTCAGGGAAGTTGCTACTATATTTCCACAGCAGAAAAGCTTTAGCATGATGGAAGAAATGGGTGGTTAACTCAAATATTTTTACATTGGGTTGCCTATTTCACATATACAGATGACTTAAAAATCTCAAGGTCTAGATGCAATTAAAAACCAAAATCAAAACCAGGCACCCATTTAAGGAGAACTCAAACAGTTCTCTGTCTACTCTCATCTCAAAAAAAACCCCACAGTTGAAGAAAATACTATCATTACATTTATCTATAGTATTTTATTGACTATGCAAACAAACTCATCATATCAGTTCAGTGAAGTGATGGCACTGATTAAATGCTGTCTTCAACTATAGAAGTGAAAATCCAGTTGGGCATTTTTGTAGCTGGCAGCACTGTTTCAGAGTCAAAGATAGCTGATGTTATGATTTTTTTGTTCTTCACACTAACTGCACCAAAATACCAAAGTAAATTAAGAGCATCTTTCTTTCTAATAGAAATAAATAAAATTCAGAGTCTTTCTCATTGTGACAGCTGACAGGCTGCAACTCCAACCCTTTAAAAAGCTGGTATCAGAACCTTTATCCCACAACCACAAGGAAACTCTCCATACTAAAGAGAAACCTGGTGTTTAAAGACAGATTTTCCTCTTTCAGGGCAAGTTCATGACTGCAACAAAACCCAGTGAGACTTGAAGCTCCCTGAAGGCATCATCATTTTGTTTCCAATGGCACAAACCGTCCTCATCTCTGCTTTTTGCAGAGCATCAACACACTAAAATCATGCACAATCAGAGCATCAACACACTAAAATCATGCACAGTCATACAAACTTTCTCCCCATCCTCTTCTAGGCCAGAAAGAATCCAAAGTCCAACAGTAACAATTCATGTCACATCACCTACTGCACTCCTGAGTGCTGCCTGCTCCTGGGATTTAACCCCAAGTCTGACAGGAAAGCAGCAACTGCAGCAGAAAAGCTTCATTTCCACAGGCAAGGGGCCAAGGGCAGCTCCTCCAGAGCCTCCAGGCACAAGGAAGATCTCTCAAGTTATTTCTGAACGAATCCTCTGCTTAGGACCTGTATTTGGAGCCTCATAAACTTGATTCTGTTTTCACTTCAAAACCAGGAAGCTTCTGCCACTGTTGGGGGCAGGGAAAATGGCAAAGTAAATGAAACTCTTCCAAGCTACCACAGAGTCTACATAAAAATGTCAGATGACTGCATTTCATTTCATTTATAATCTGCTGGTTACTTCAAGGGTTTTAATGTGATTTGCTGTGATAACAGATTTTTCAAAACATCTGAGCAGCATTGAGAGAACCGGGTTTACACAAAAAATTAAGTTTAGCCTATTTACCCACTCCAGTGACCATGGTGAAATTGTGTGCAGCTACACACCTTTCAGAGTCCATATCTACAGGGTGATGGATCTATCTTGATTTTAATTGCTACCAGACTTTTACTTTGATTACTTGTCTCAAACTTACCCAAACCAAGGTTATTCAGTTCCACTTTAAATTAAGTGATTGAGATAAAGAATTAATTGCAATATAATTAGATACTTATAGTCAGTTAAATACTAATTGAAGGCCTTACTTGAAACTAAATGCAAAAGATTTTTTCTAAAGGAAAGGCAAACGAAAGTTTAAAAAAAATTTATCAGGCTTGTCATTTTTTTTAAGCAGCTACTTTGTACATTTCTCTGTGATTTTGTCTTTAAAAAGAATCTTTTTCAGTGTTTTCTCAGAGAAAATATCTACTCATTGAGTACTGCTGATTTAAATAACAGGTATCTTCAAGTTACAAAAATTGCCTCTAAGGAAAGTACTTGCCCTGAAGAACTTTATGAAAATTAGACAGCATTATGATAATGAACCGAAAGAAGAAAAAAGTGCAGTCAAGGTCTTCCAATAACCACTGATGCACTATGTAATTTTCTCAGTGGAGCCTAACTGCTTAACTTTGTGAACCAAGCAGATGCAAAGAAGAAGGTGAATGACTTTAAACTGAAGGAAAGTAGCTTGAGAATAAATATTACAAAGGAATTGTTCCCTGTGAGGGTGGGCAGGCCCTGGCACAGGTGCCCAGAGCAGCTGTGGCTGCCCCTGGATCCCTG
>JANRGV010000051.1:3356509-3366712 GCA_024734035.1 Alethe castanea
GGGCAGGCCCTGGCACAGGTGCCCAGAGCAGCTGTGGCTGCCCCTGGATCCCTGGAAGTGCCCAAGGCCAGGCTGGATGGAGCTCTGAGCAACCTGGGACAGTGGGAATTGTCCCTGCCCATGGCAGGGTGGGACAGGGTGAGCTTTAAAGTTTCTTCCAACCAAGGCCCTTCTATGATTCTGTGAAAGAAAGACAAAATACATTTACTGTATTAAAGAGTGGAGATTATTTCCCTTAAAATCACTCATGAAGTTAGTCAAAATAAAGAAGTTATGTACCAAGGGTACCTCTGGCAGCATCTGTCTTTTTCACAAGTCAAAAATAATATAAGCTGTGCCATTCTGTTTGGCTTTTGTTCCTGTGTAACAATAAATCATAAAGATAATCCATAAAAGACTTTTGTTTCAATAGTACTCTTCAGAGACAGATATCAATGTATTTTTAAAAATACCTGCAGAGATATTGTTACCATTTTTTTACAGAGAAAATGGGAACTGAAACAACTTAAATGTTATTCAACAGACTAAGAATACATTAATTGAGAATGAAATGATTCTGAGAATTAATATAGCATATTATTCACTAATTTACTTAATCACATTTGAGTGAAAGGACACTCTAGATTCATTGGTTTATTGTGGTCCACAACCCAACAACATATTTACACTCATAAGTCCTTGTTATTTCTCTTGTCTATTTTGGAAGTGAAAGCACTTATTCACATTAAGCTTGCAGAATACAGATTTGTGCCAGAGCAGATTTCATCTGGGTCACAGTAATAAAGTCCATGGCTCAGCTACAGAGTTAATTGCCTGCTGCATCTGGTATTCTGATCTAAATCAAAAACAATTCCAGGACCAAGGTGCCTGAAAACCAGTTTGATCCATTTCAGGAGACTCAGCATTTGATTTTGTGCACATTATCAAGGCAATACTTACTCCAGCAGAAAGCACCTAGATTTGGGGTTTGGATTTCAGCTTTTTTCTGACTTGGTCTTATCAAAAATA
Organism: Alethe castanea; assembly: GCA_024734035.1. Taxonomy (NCBI): domain Eukaryota; kingdom Metazoa; phylum Chordata; class Aves; order Passeriformes; family Muscicapidae; genus Alethe; species Alethe castanea. Next base: position 3,357,518 of record JANRGV010000051.1, read on the forward strand.
CCTCTCTACCCCTTCTCAGATAACTTTGAGCACCAGACTGCAATTAAATTCTAAAGCCTCACTCTATTTCCCCACTCATAAAAGATGAAGGCATATCATTTGTCTCAAAAACCAAAATTATTCTTGTTCCACATCAGTAGTATTCAAGTATTAAAAAAAAAAAAATTCTGACTGCAAGTTAGTGAATTTTTTCCCAGATATGCCCAATATCAAATTAATAAAATTTCTATTAGCATATTTTTATATCACCTCTCCAACCATAGAAAGACAAGAGACAAAGGGTAATGGAGCAAACATAATGCAAAATTCTTTACAGCACATTACTTACAAGTTTTTAAAAGCAAAGAACAATGAAATTGCCTTTTGCCCTCTTCCCTCCCATAAAGCACTCCAGAAATAACCAAACCCTGAGACACCTGAAAATTGTATAAATCCAAATGGAGAGAGAAAACAAACACTGCAAAACACACATTAAAAATCTTCCTATTCTTATATTCCCAGAATTGCAGTTGTTGAGTGGTGCCTGGATACATCTTCAGCACCATTTAAAAATCAGTGCCAAGAAAGGCACTGGCAAAAACCAATGTAGAAAACCACTCCTCCATGCTCCTGACAAGTGAACAATTACCCACAGGATAATTTTGTTCCAGATCACTACATCTTGCACACACAGAGTCCAGGCTGACTGAAAAACTTCATCAAGAAATCTCAGGGTCAGTCTCTGATTTTACTCACTCCTTGTCCAATCAAGCTTTCAACCGCCTCTTAAAAATAAAGCTCAGGTCTTCAGGATCTGGTTCTGCCTGGTAGCTAAATTTAAATCCTGAAGTCACCAGGATTAACCACAGTTACCTCAAGAACCAGAAAAATTCTGTTTATTTTGTGTCTTGTCCCTGCATAGGGGCTTAGTAATCCCTGTAAAGAATTCCAAGGACTGTCTTTTGGTTTTTACACTCAACAGGAAACAAACCTATGAAAATTAATCTCAGCTTCAAGTTGCCCTTTTTCCTTCTTTCAAGGGGAAATTGGAGGGAAAAACCTGTTTGTGCTATGTCTAGAAGCTTTGTTCCATGTTCTATTAAAGTTCTCTGCAAATATGTGTGAATGTCTGCCCTCAAAATGGGGAAGTATCCAGAACCAAAGCACCATTAAAGGTAGCTTAAAATTGTGCCAAGTGCTGCCAGCAAGGTACAAAATATCCTTTAAAAATTTAGTATTGGCATAATGGACCTCTTGCATTTGTGCAACTCAACAACATTTTCATTTTAAGTATTTATTAAGTATTTCCAAAGGAAATGGCAAGGCTGATGTTTTCTCTAAATAATCATTACCTGATATGAGTTAGTGCACTCTCTCCTTTGCATGTATCTTTACAATAAGTCTAGTTTTTGGGAAGGAAATAAAAGCAATGCTAAGGGGCTCACTCTCATTCCCATGAGGAATTTCTTCTCCCAGACTAAAGCACAAAGAGCTGAAAAAGGCAGCACACTGCTCATTTTTATGTGGTGACTACTATCACTGTCACCTTAATGCAACCACATTATTTACCAGCTGTTCTTTGTTTAGTCAAAATAGATTTTCCACACAGTTCATTTGGGCACTGGAGACAAATAAGCTATTTATTTCCATCAATTCAATGTTTCAGCTACTAGAATTTTAAAAAGAAAATCTTTTCCACCAGAAAATGTGTTCTTAGATGTTCTCCAATGTAACAAATCTCTGAATAAAGGGACCTTGGTTTATTGCCACCTTTTACAATGGAAATTACTTAAGTGATTTGCTCTTTTTTCAATGTCTTAGATCATATACAAAAGCTTTAAAGATGTTTAGCACTGCAATTCAAAATTAACCCTGATAAAAAACTTTTCCATGTTGACAATTTTCTTGAATTAGCTTGGATTTGAGAAGAGAAACTTTCCTTGCAACTAATTATAATCAAATTAAAGGAGAATCAGGGCCCAGATTACGCTACAAAAGAAGCTGCTATAGAAAGGTTTTATGCAGCATATTTGAGATGTTTATGTGTAAAGAAAAGCAGAACTTTGAATAAGGTGAACCTGATTTGACATTTTCCAATTGAAATAAAATTTAAAACATGAATCAATTATTATGCAGTTGAGGGGAGAACTTGCATTTAAAATAAAAAAAATAACAGATGAAAAGAGCAAAAATGGAAAGGAGTGACAAGAGCAGGAAATATTTTTGTTGATTATTTGAGGATATTTCTATCACTGGATACTAGATTACTTTTCACTTATGTTAAAAGAGGTAATATTATTTTTCATTACTTCATTATTTAACAATTAATTATTGTTAGATAATTACTGAATCATAAACAAGCTTTATACACAGATTTATTAAATGCATGTCATATTGGAGATGTACCATTTTACAGCACACAGTGATGATTAACATCACATATGGAATCCAAGCGCTGGACTCTGTACAATCATGAAAAAGCAATTTCCCCTCCCCAAAACATTTAGGTTTTGTCACAGCCAGGCAGGAGTGCTGCAGTGTGAGCTCTGCTGAGCTCAGGCTGCTGCAATCCCATCTTGGATAATTCCATCACCTCTCCTGCCCAAAGGAACAGATGACAGACACCATTTAAACCACACATACAGAAAGGTTCATTAGCACTCATGTTAACTAGTGCATATTTAAATCAGAATTAAAATGCAAGCTCTGCATGATAATCTTAAACCTGCATAGTTCAAGAAATATTGGGAATACACTGAGAGTGATCAATCTTATCCAGGCCAAACCTAGTGCTGAGTAACCAGAGGCCAGCAGGTACCATATATGCTTCTATTTATTTATAATGATTTTTCAAAGAGTGCTGATTTCTATGAAGTGGCTCAAGTGCTTGCATACCCTGCAGTTTGCACCCTAGTACTGCCCAGTAGTTTTATAACATTAAACAGATAAATGTCAAAAAGGGGTGTTTTTTCTAAATCAGAGACACCCTAGATAGCAGAGAACAGATTCTGAGAGTGAATTTTTGAGCAAGTCTATAAAGACCTGCTACTTCATCTTACATCAGTGATTCTATTTCTCTATGTTACATTTTAAAAAATATCATCCCTGCATTTATTTCTTAATAATAAGGTATCTCTTACCAAATCATTAAAAGCGATATTCACTCAAGGTTTATTTTAAAGCTCAATCTATGGGTTTTGATTTATTCTTTTTTGTTTCCTTTGCTTGAGGTAATGTTGGAACTCTGCTGGATAGACACTCATTTTCCTTCAAAGCCATTTAAGTTGTATTATTAGCACCATTAAAATGGATATTTAGCAATCACAGTAAGAAAATAGTTTATTTTAATAGAGTTCCATTGTAGAAGACAGGTGGTGGAGAGACCAAATTCCAGTTTCAGTTATAGCTTTCTTGCTCAATTGCCTAAGAAGTTCCACTAAATGTTAATTTTTTTGTTAAATTATTTATGCCAGATATTTAAAATTATATTAGTATGCCAAAGTAAATTCAGATGAAAAATAAAATAATTACTATAAATTGTTCTTACATGTCTTGTAAACTCTAGGCTTGGTATATTGACAAATGACTGAAGTACCTAGGTCTAGAATTCCCCCTCCAGCTCACTAAGATCTGCTCCTTGTAGTTATTTGCCTGAGAAAATCAACCCAAAAACAACTTGTGTGCACTAAAATCATCAAAAGACCTCACTGAATGCTTGATATTGAGGGACACACACAAAAAAATTAAATTAAGGAAAAAACAGACATTCCAGAATAATCTGAGAGAGATTAAGAAAATACCCTGTACCCTTCCCTTCATTTTGCAAGGTAAAAAGAAGAAGTTGCCCAGATGGCCACAATCTGCAGAAAAAGTGAGTTCCAGGACAAGAAGTCAGACAAAAATGTGACAGCAGCGCAAAGGCAGCCCTTAGCTCTGGAGGACATCTGGAGATCTGAACCTTCAGAGTTTCAAAGGAGCTGAAAAAATTCTCCAAGAGATCAAAAAAGTTATCTCCTGACCTTTGCAGGTCAGAAGACATCTGAAGCACGAGGTTCATTCAGTACAGGTTTCAATGAAACAGATAAATGAGGAAAGGAACAAAGACTTCTGATTGATGATCTGACTTAAGTGGCACAATCAGCTTGCAGTGGCCAAATATTTCAGAGCTGAGCTTATTACAAAAGACTCTGATTTAATAATCACACTTTGAAGATGCTCAGAAAGGATCTAAAATATTTTTTTTAAATTAAATCAAGTAAGGAGCATCAGAGTCAGTGGTTTTGAAAATCTTCCTCCCCTGGAGGTATATCTTGAAGGAAATTTAAAATTCAAAGGTTGCAGTAAATTAAGAAAAGAGGTTGAATTTTCCTATTACCTTGAAAATCAGCCAGATCATCTCAGTCTCTGTTTACACCTCCAGACTGAAATCTGGAGTTGCAAGAGGTGAGGGTGACAGGAAGGAACAAATGCTGCTGCCTTTTCCCCCTTCCTTTTGACCTAAGGGATTGCAGGGGGATGGGGTGTGGAACAAACAAAAAAAACCCCAACACGAGAATAATGGCATTTTTCCAAAAATTAAGTCAAAGCCCTCATTGCTGGGCAAACACAATAAAGGAGGGTTGAGGATGGAGAGAGTTAAAGAGCAGAAAAAAGAAATATTTGTTTGTTAAAATTGAATTGAATCTCAAAATCCTACAACAGTGTTGTATCAGTGATCAAACTGACCAAAATGTAGATTAATAAACCACATGCTTCATTCTAGAATCCTTAAGGGAGGAACATTATGCTATTATATCCATTAATTAATGAGTTAATGATTGAGGAAATTTAACTGTTCCTCATAAGAAGACAGGAATTTGGGGGGTGGGGATAAAAGCATTGTTGGTCCTTACATACTGTGTACTGTGGTAGCTTTATGTGATTTAAATTTCCTGCACTTAGCTAAAATCACAGGTTCATCCAGCCACACATAGAATAAATATTCATTTCAAGGTTTCAAAAAGGAAAAACCTAAAATTGAGGAATCAGCTTGGTCAATGAGAGTTTCTTTGTGTGAAAAGGAGATCTACTCAGCTATGTGTTCTCATGGGAAAAATACATCCATCTCTACAAAAAGGAATTAAAATTCACTGACAACAAGCAACTTTGAGGTGAGGATGAGAAACAAAGAAATGCAATACCTTTTTGAGTTCAGTGTGACTTTAGAAACTGGCAAACATTATGCTCTTGTTCTGTCCACCAAGACCATTTTAATATCCCACTGACATTTGCCTACAGAAACATTTTCTATAGCTGACATTTTCTCAAACACCACGAACCTTGCCTTGGTGAAGACACAGTTTCTCAGGCAGGATTGTAATAGGATGACACAGCTGTTGCCATTTACAGATATAAATACAATTGACTGTTATAAAGGAGTAGGAAATCTCCTGAGCATGCAGAAAGAAAAGTTAAAAAAAGAAAAAAACAACTCAGTAATTCCTTTTCAGAGGAATTTTCAATTTTAAGCATTTGTCACACTCCTACTTCAAACACATAATGCAGAGCTAAGGCACAGTAAGAAAATAGCATCTAATCCTTCTATGACTTACTCAGAAATGCAAATAGACTTAACAGGGAGTTTTAACAAAGTAAAAAAATGTGATTAAAATACATTTCTCAGTTTGTGAACGTCAGTTTAAAAAAGTGCATTAAAAACTGAAAAGCCAAACTGCTCACAAGATAAAACACTGCACTCCCTCAAGGGTTTTCTTCTCCAAGACCTTTCTGCAATCCCAGAGGTTTGTGGGCAGTTCTAAAAGTCTCTGAAGTAGATTAAAAGACCCCCACAAACTTCAACTATTCTAAAAAACTGTAGACCATGTGCAAGAGGAAACTCTCCGGTGCTGGGCTCTGTGCATGGACACAGCAGAAAATAAATTTCACCCAAAGGAATTTTAACACAAATTCAGAGAATAGAGGTAAAAGACCCCTAAAGATAAGGGCTGTGACATAAAGCTTGAGAGTCCTGAAGAAAATTCCAGAGAAAGTTTCTGAAACTTATCTCACAACCACGTGATTCCTTCTAACACTACACCTCTCCTAGCTGACCAGATTGTTTTCAGAATATAGAATAGCTCTCACCACCTCCAGTACAAATTTTATTTAATTTTCAGCTCAGGTTTAACTTCTGTAGGCTCTTGGCACAGCTACTGCAACCAAACTGGAGCTGGGCAGCAAACAAAGAGAAAATTAAATCCAAGAGCAAGAATTTCAGTTCATTTAGAAATAATACATAATACCTCCATGTACATCTTGTGGTAACAGCTTCAGAAGTTGTGGAATTTTTTTTTCATTCAATCAGAATGACTAATTTTTTTTCTCATGTTCTGTCTTTTGCTTTTTTTTGGTGTTCTTTTCCAGTAGGGAAAAGGAAGATAACGAAGTGACTAATTTGTAGGGCAGTCTGAGGAAAAGAGACTCTTCAGAGAAGGTAACAACCACAGAACTGTCATTTTCATAGATTTTCATAGATAAACAGCTACTTCCACTTCAAAATCTGCACACACCCTGCTCTTGAGGTGAGAAAGCTTAGATCTTTCCCTTATGTTTTAGGGGCATCTCTTAGTATCAAACACCTTTTATGTCAAAGAATACGAACTGTCAGGCTGAAAAAATCCAGACTCTTCCTCTATTTCTTGTCCTCACTGTCAAGAAGTACTCGCAACCTCTGCCAATGTCACAAGCGTCAATATCTGGTCAAGCAGAAAGATGGTGAAACAAGAGCAATTAAAGCCAAGTGAATCTTAAGAAATCTTCATAACAGGTACCTTAAAATTTAAAATTTGCTTAGTAACATGTTTGGAAACAATTGACCAGCTCTGTTATGGACTATCTTACCATTAGATGCAGAAAACAGTTTATCTGATGACATTATAATACTAGAGGTACCAGAAAAAAAGAACAAAAGATATATATAAAAATCTAAAATCCCTCTTACCATTCAAAGTAATGCTGCTCATTTTAATTTCAAAAGGTATATACCAAGTAGCTCTGTCTTTCTTGTGTTACAGAAGACAAAACTCACACATTTTTAGCACATGAAGTGGAAAGAATATATTAACATACAAGTATCAAAATTTATTACCCTTTCTAAAAATAAAAATTCCAAACTCTCTTGTCCTATGTAATTCTAAATATTCAGAACAGCATTTTTAGCATTTATTCACCAAGCTGCTTATTCAGAGCATATATACACACGCTTTGTCACATCACACCTACAGTTTATGTAAAGCTTTTGTTCCCCAAAAACTGCAGAAAAAGATGAAAGGTGATATTTAACTTGCTAAAATGAATCACACTGTTCCAAAGAACATCCCCTTTGCTGCATGCATGTGTTCCAGCACAATGTCAAATTTACTGAGCTGTGTCCTGCTCTGCCTGCTGAGGCACTGCTGCTTCTTGTGGTGCTCAGAGAGAACAATGCACAGGAGCAGGATGAGAAAGCAAGAGGAGAACACACACACACATGAAATTAGTCTCACATTCTGATAGCCTCAAGAGAAAAATCCAGAATGTGACAGGCACACCTGCTATATTCTAAAGATCATGCCAGAGCAACAAAAACACTTCAGGTAAATCTTTCTCAACCCTTTCACCCTGTGCTTCCCTTCTGACATCTCTTCATAATCAGTGTCTGCTGGGGTTCCAACTAATCCTTCACACTTCACTTGCTGTTTATAGACACATTTCAGTGAGCTGGCACCTCCATTACCAACTTCTCTGCTTTTTTTTTTGGTTCAGCTAATTGTACAGGGGGGAAATCACTCCAGATTGAAATCAAGAACACAAGCACACAGTTATCCTTCCCAGTATTTGAAACATTTTCTCATGATTAATCTTTGCTTGGCAGCACTGATTTTTTGCCACACACTCTTGTTTCACAGCAAATTAAATGCAGCTCTGGAGTTGTAAGTCCCAAAAAAGTACCAGAAGTACCAAAAGATCAAAGTTGCACCATCATGTGGGAGGGTGATGCACACATTGCAAGGATCATGTAACCACAACCCACATGTTACTTTCCCCTCCCCAATTAATTTATTTTCCTTAGGGATAAATGATATTTCTTTCTTTTCCTGTATTTCAGAACATAATGTGGAACGCAGCAATATCTACAGAAATAAAAATGATAACACTGGCAGGAAAACAAAACTGTCAGTGCACAGTGCAACATACTAGGAAGAAGGTACAAAACATTTTCCTCATGTTCCTGAAGTTTAAGTTTTCCATTGACTAAAGCAATGCCTCTCAGTCATCTAAAGGAGAAAACAATTTGCATTTGTGCAATAGGTCTGTAATTTGTATGCATCGTTGGTTAAAAAAATGACAAAAAAATGTAAAAAAGTCCTATCCTAAAAACATAGTTCCATGATTTCAAGATACTAAATGGTAACACCACTTTTTGCATGAAATCTCTGAATCCTGGATGAATCAAGTGGACAATAAAGGAAAACATACTTAATTTGTGTTATTTCAACTATTGTTCCTCACCTTCTTGGAGTTCTCAGTTTCATGTTATCTGCTCGATATCAATACTATTTAATTTACATTTCTAAAAGGTCCATTTATTCCAAACTCCACTAGTGTGTACTGTTTATTCCTGTACATAGTCCCTTTCCACTTGATGAAAATAAATGCAGTAGATACACACTAGAATCAAAAATTCATTGGTAGTAAATAGCACCACTAGAATTTTTAGCTTTGATATTAAGAATACATTACTTTGGGGAGTCTTTTGTAAGAGGAACCTACTGTGCCACTGTCAGCAATTAGTTATGCAAAAACATGATGAAATATCAAAGTCCCAAGCATTACTCAGGAAGTTAAAAGGTTTGGGCAGCAGTGGGAGTTGAAAAAATCAAGTTGCTCACCAACTACTGCCTTCAGACCTTAGGGAGGATAAACAAATGCAGATCAAACTCCACAGGATTCATGGGGTGTCAGGGTGATCTCTCTTTGAATCTTTATTTTCTCTAAAAAAAGTTTTAATACTATATTATTTATTTATATGATTTTGTCAAATAAGAGACATCTTCCTCTCATGTTTGGGATTTTTGTTTGTTTGTTTTTTGTTGTTTTTGGTTTTTTGTTTTTTTTTGTTTTTTTAATTTTTGCTGCATCCCATGAACACAAGCCACTGGATTCCCTGTACTTTCTGGAATGCAAGCCAAGGAGCAT
>JANRGV010000051.1:3366812-3418553 GCA_024734035.1 Alethe castanea
ATATTATTTATTTATATGATTTTGTCAAATAAGTGACATCTTCCTCTCATGTTGGGTTTTTTTTTTTGTTTTGGTTTTTTGGTTTTTTTGGGGTTTTTTTTTTGTTTTTTTGGCTGGGTGGGGGTGGCTTGGTTTGGTTTTGTTTTTTGCTGCATCCCATGAACACAAGCCACTGGATTCCCTGTATTTTCTGGAATGCAAGCCAAGGAGCATTTCCATTCTGAGTAGCCTTCCATATGGTACCAACTCTTTCCATTAAGCAATGCAAAAGCAGTGATCAGATTATAGAGAATAAAAAAAAAAAAAAAACCTACAAAAATTAAGTGATGGATCTTGATAGTCTGGGCTGGATTCTCTACCAGCTCATGCCCTTAAGTGGGAAGCCTTCCAGGCTGGTGTTCTAATAATAATTTGTTTTCATTAAGTAATGCTTCTGAGTTCAGGTCACACAAACCAGAAGAGAGCACAGTGAAAAAGAAACACAGATTTGCTGTCAGACTGGAAGACTAAGGAAGAAAAGGACAAGGCCAAATCTTTGTCTTACAGGACAATTGTCCTAATAATTTTATCTTGTATACAGAAAAAACAAAACAAAACAAGAAACACAAAACAAAAACAACAAAAAAGCACAAAACCAAAAAAAGCCACAGAAAATTACACAAGTGTAAAATAATACCCAAATCTCACATTTGTGGGCACCAAAAAATTTCCAAATTATTCTGCTGTGACAAAGCAGAATAATTCTGCTACCTTCCTTATGCTTGTTTCTGTAGTAAAGACCTGACTTAAGTCAATTTAAGAATGTGTAAAGTCTCAAATCACACAAAAGCATACTGTAGAAATTACAGTATTTTAAAAGTCCATACCAGAATCCAACCAGTGAATTCCCCAGCTCAGCAATGAAACACTTGCCTGACATAAATTTAAACCATTTGCAGGAAAAAAAGTGAAGAAAAAAGAAAGGAAAAAAAAATTAATGAACAAGTAGAAATTGTGGCATCAGAACTCCAGAATTGTGAGAAGGAGATAATTTTATTTAATCAAGAGAGCTCTTTGATGTGACACAGGATAAGGAGGACTTGTACACTGGCAGTAATTATTTTTCCCTCATTTAATGTCAGGGTGAAAAAAAAAATGAAGCCATGGACGATCAGATAATTTACAGACTTGATAAGGGTCCTGATAGCATCCAGGCCTTCCTTATTTCATAACATTCTTATTGCTACACTTGCATTAAATGCATGTTTAAAAGTTCAAGGTATAGAAAATGTAGCAAAACACTACAAACACAGGAGAACAGAGGCAAAGATAATCTTAAATAATTACTTTCTTGAATATACCAGAGTTAGTTAAAATTGAGGCAGCAAAAAAAAAAATCAAATTGTGATAATGACAATCCAAAAGTAGCAGTGAATTAAAAAAATGAGAAAAGAAATAACCTTTCATGATGGGTTTTTTTTTTTTTTACAGACTACAGTTTAAGTAACATAACTGAAATTTTTAAAGTAACAAAGTTTTAACTCCTTTTCAATCTGCCTCTCTCAAAGCTATCAACCCTCTCACACACAAAAGAAGATTAAGTAGAAACAGCAGCAGTAGTTTTCCCTCATTTACCTGCTGAATTCTGAAACAAGTTCTTCTCCTTGTGTCATGTCTGCAAGTATTCCTAATAATATTTCTACAAGTATAAAGGGTTTCCTAACAAAGTTATATGGAGAACAGTTACAGACTTTCCCCTTTCACCAAATGAGGACCAGGTGGGGTAGCCCAGTGAGAAATCCTTTGGAGTAAACCATTATTTTCTCTTGTCTAAATAAATACTCTTTAGACTCTTGTCTAATAAAACAAGAGTCACAAAACCTTATATAAGGGGTAGAAAGAAACTCTACAAACACTTTGCTCAAAACATTAAAAGGTGGGGGAAGGGAGGTGAGGGTGGAAGGAGAGGAGAAAAATATTAAAGAAAAGAAAATGAACTTATTTCCAGAACTAGAAATGATGTACTCCTGCTATATTTTTAACCTTGACACTTTCATTAGTCTGTGACATATATTAACCAAGGATGAACAGCAGAGCATGACATGATTAAATACTTAGCAATGCAGTATTAAACTCATTAGGCTATACCTCCACTACTAGCAGTGCCACCCTCTGCAAGAACAACACTGAAATGAGCAACATTGACAGAAATGAACATTTTCACACATTTCTCAATTCATCAGACCTGAGCTTTAGCCCACATGTTCAACATTAATGGAGCTACATCACTATAGCTAGGGCAGGTGAGGCTGTGCAGGTCTGCATTGTAAAAATGAAGATACATTCATCAAAAAGCCTTATGCAAGCAATCTGAATTCTGTGTTACATAAACTACACCCCTGTCATGAAGGCATAACAGGACTGCTCATGGATTAATGAAACACTTGGCAGATGGGCACTGCTACTGGGAACATCACCACCACATGCCATTTCCATGGCATTCCTAATGTTTTCAAGCCATGATTCTTCCACTCTTTCCTGTTGCATGAGGCAATAATAAATCTTCAAAGCCACAAAAAGGTGAAAGCTGACATTTCCTGCTATAGCATCAAATCAGCTATAACACACATTTATCCCTTCTCTCTTAGCAGTAGCCAAAAGAAAAAGAATGTATAGATAAAGAAACAGCTCTTTCCCATTTACTTGTTCAACTGATACAAACCTTCTGTGTGCTGCATGTACAGGCACCACCAACCTTTGCTTTATGAAGTCACCTGGAGAACAATTGCATTGTTTTGTCTTGTGTGTCTCGGTTTGAAAGAGAGATGTTTGCTAAGAAAGGCAAGAGCCTCTTTTGATATGGAAAATGTAAACCCCCTTCCTCCAAATTATGATAATTTTGAAATTAAGGGGCTTTCAGGCAAAGATACAGGAATAAGAATAATAGTGTAGCTACAGTAGAACAGCCTCATGGCACTAAGAGAACTCCTTTACACTCCAAAGTTGGAGGACTGAAGATAACAGAAAACAATCCCTTAAGGACATATTTAAGAACATCTACTTTCTCTTTGTTAGTCTTTGTTCTACTTCCTTTCACTTCCTATGGTCCCTCATAAAAGCAATGTCCAAAGAGCCACTTTTAAAATAGTTAGAAGAAAAATTAGCAGTTTTTATTTTTAATTTGGGTATTTCAAAAGGAACCCTCTGCTGTTTTCTCCAGAGTTCTCCATTATTCTTTTAAAATTCCCCATCATCCTGTCACCTGTTACACTTGCTATTTCATAATTAAACTTGGCACTTAAGATCAGTAAGGTCATGCTGCTAGGTCTCTTGGTCACAATAATAAAAGCCCCAAGTTTTGGTTCCTTTTTTTAAGAGGTGTGTCAGAAGTGCAAAAGAGGAAAGGAAGGCTTTGGAGATATTTTATTGAATGAGAAACTTTTTTTTTTTAACCTATATTTCAGAAATTGAATTATGGAAGAAAACCACTTTACAATAACTACACCCTGTGATTCTAACTATTCTTTCTTCTTCGTGCACATGATATCTTTCTAAAAGATGTGAGTAAAATCTCATTCACTCTTTACCATAATATGCTTGCTTTATGTACGCCAGCTTCCTAATGAGCTGGCACATTAGTCAAATGCAATCAAGGTAATAACCTAATTCAGGTTTAAAATATTATCAAGATGTTTTACAAATTGGCTGGGTATTTAGCTATTCAACATACATTTAGAAAGTACCTTTCATGATGAGAATTGCAAGGCGTTGTACAAAGAGAGGGGGAAAAAAGGAACCAACAAGAGAAGAGACTTCACAGTCCTGCAAAGCTGCCTGAAATGCATTGGTTGTGTACTCACCTGGTTTTTCAACTCATCCACAGAATTGCTGATCCAATTTCAAGAGAATTTCAAGCCCTAGGGAACAGATGACAAGGGCTCCAGCACCTGACATCCTCAATTTGCGTTTGGAGATGATTAATAAATGACAATCTAATCTATTAAACACATGGCACAGGATGACATGCGGAGGAAATGAAAGTTTAGCTCAGCAGGACTAAGGTCACAAAAGATCTTTGAGATTATAAGCAAAATGTGCAGTGAAAAATTACACAGAAAGCAATATATTTAGGCAGTGACTGGAACATACTCCTCAGCTGGGAATTAACCAGAAGCACTAATATGTTCAGTCCTCAAACTATTAAAAAAACCTGCTCATTGCTAAGAGAAATCATTTATCCTTTCATGTACACTGAATAAATCCCCTCAACCTAAGAAACAGCAGTTACCTAACTGCCTGTGAAATCAATTGTTGTCCCTTCAGACTCCCAAGGCAAAGTGCATGAAGTGCAGCAAAGATCTCCTGTTAAGATCATCAGCTGCCACTCTTGTTAATTACTGCAAGTGTATGGAGGAAAAATCTCCTCTTTTCAGAAATGGCCCAGGAGGTTCAGTTTTGGGCACATTCAACGAAAAAACCCAACTTTGTATGTAAGAATCTGAATGTTACTCTGGAAATTAACACTCCTTGTTAAGCCAGATCAGTTACACAAATGCAACCATTCTAATTCAACACCTCTGACACCTCATTTCAAACAATGTCATTGGGGGCTAAGGTAAGTGTCCCCCAAATGTGACACTGGACAATGCTGGAAAGGCACCCAAATGTTACTGTGACACCAAGTTAATGCCAGTATTCTCCTCCTCAGCACTTTCCCTACTGCATTCTCTTCATGTCACAGGTACAATTTCCCACTTTATTTCTAACTACAGGATGTAATAGATAACGGACTGAAAAAACAAATCTATTAAGTTTCTCTTCTAATTTACTCATCATCATGAGAAAGGTTGTATTTGGTCAGACTCTAAAGTTGTCCCATCTCTTGTTTTAATCACAGAGATCATAAACATCTAGTTTAGAAATAAGGTATTTAAGACAAGCAAACAATTTTAGAACTCCTGAAGATTGAATTTTATGTCTGGTAAGCACCTTATTGAGCAGAAAACCAAATGTTGCAGCATGCTGAGACAAATAATATATCTGCACACATAGCACCAGCATGAAGAGAAATAGTTCTTCACTGCCATCATTGCAACCTCAAATCTCCAGGACACCTTTCTTTTCAGTGTTCTTCCAGGAGATTTTTATAATCTTTAATGAAGCTACAAAAAAAATTGGGTTTTTTTGATCTTCCTCTGCTTCCCGTTTCATATAAAATTATTTCATCCTCTGACATTCTCAAGCAATATGAATACTAAATTGAAAATATTCATGTTAAACTGTGAACATTTGTAAAGACATATGGCTGTCATAAAACAGCACTAAAATACCCGGGATTAGGTCAATACCCACGAATCCCATCACTGACTGCCACTGATCCTTGGATTCTTTTGGAGTAGAGATCCACAGACTTTATAAATTTCTGATTTCATTCTAGTGCTTCTCACACTGTGTATTTAGCATTAACATTGCCTCTGGGGGAGCTGCTCTTTGCAATGCCTTCCAACTCATGAAGCACTTTGAAGCTCCAATAAAAATTATGGGTTTATAACCAAATAATTAGTCTCAATAACAAGCAGAGCACTGGAAAAAATAGGAAACTAAAACTCAAACTTTTAAAGACTTATCTCCAGAACTAACGTGTTATAGAACTAAAAGTGTCCAGAACTAAAGTTTAATAGAACAAATAATCCTTCTACCCTAGCAGGGAAAGTGACTTCTACAGATATGATGGGACTTTCCATAATAATGCTTTAACTAACTTTATTTTTGTTTTGTTACGAGTAAATATATATATTAAAAAATGCAGAATACATCTGGGTAGTAAAAATCAGAGTACTGCCCTTTTTTGTTTCACTTCTGTGTTAGAATTTTAGTGCTAAAAGGCAAAGCTTAAGCAAAAATAGGTTTGTGCCTTTAGAAAGGTGCAGAAAACTGTTCCCTTGTTAATTTTCACAAATTTTTTACAAATTCCAGAGGTCTTATTCATAGGAAAGGATCTCTTAATAACAACTAACACGTCCTCAACTGAAGGCAATACATCAGGGCTATGCTACTGTGCAGTACAACATTGAATTTTCTTCTAACAGGATGAGGAATCTTGATCTCAAAACAGAAGATCAACAAGACAAACCCAACACATGATGCTGTTTTACCTTTATAAATAATGTGAGGTTTATGCAAAAAAAAAGCTACACACAAAACAGAACTGGAAATTCTGTTATTGTTCCAGCTGTGAATAGAGAGAAATAATGAAAAATACCTCCACCTTTTATATCCATACCACAAAGGCTAACAAATTTTTCAAGTTGCAAAACAAGTATTTATTGAGAAATACATGCAGTTTCAGTTCTAAGTTCAAATTACTCTGCAGTCTGAACTCAGGTGAATTTTCAGAATGAATAATCTCATAAATCATTCCCAACCAAAAAGTAAACAACAAGAAAAGGCACTACTCTACCAAAATCCATAGGAGTACACCGAGACCAGGCCACAATAAGAGCTTTAAGAAAACTTGTCATGGAGCAGATTCAGAAGTTTTATTTATTAATTGCAAGTGCCAAATTTCTTTGCTCTAAAACATCCTTCTCTTTCATCGGTCCTATAAAAATATCGGAGGCAGAACTAGCAGCAGGGTGTTACAAGTAACATTATCTTAGAAAACATTTGTCAAGGAAAAAAGTGTTTGCTTGTATAATACCAGAAAGAAAAGAAATACCAAAACAAACTTCTAGGTTTATAATGAAAGTCTTCCTTGATTCCTTTTTGTGTTAGAATTAATAGATTAAAAATTCAGCATTTGAAAGACTAAGCCTCTGTCAGATCTTTCTGAGTTCAAAGGATTTCTTTATATTAATTTTGTTTTGGCAAAATTGATCAAAAGGGAGTAGAAAATATGCAGCTATTTGATAATGCAAAGAAAATTCAAAGAAGGAGAAGAATATGTTAAGATTTTCCTGGGCGTGTAAGCACTTTTATATTTACAGCACTTTTTAGTATTGTTGTAAATAATTATGTGGATATGAAAACACCCTTTTATCTTTCATCATCAAGTCCTTCCAGTCCTTACTCTCTCAGCCAAACACTGATACTGGGGAGGAAAAAAAGGAAGTCTAAAGTAGACTGGAAGCATCTCATGCTGTGCTGTGCCAGCATCAGCCTTAAGGAAAACAACACCAAATGACAGAAGACTTAATTTCTGTACCCTACTATGTTTTTAAGAAATGAATTTCTACAAGCACTCAAATTTCTTTGTTCACGTGATCATTCTCTTTTTCTTTCCTCTGGATGTAAAGTTCTTGCTGTTGTCAAACCACAAGTGCATTATATTGATGTCTCTGTCATTGAAAATTATAATTTTAGGTTTTTTTCAGTTTAGTTGAGCTAAAAATTTCCAGTGCTCAAATAGCTACACAGTCACAGGGTAACCATGCACACCAATCCCCAATTGCTTTTCCTTAGTGTTTCAGAAGGAATTTACAGGAAATTCTCAATACCTCCTATCATAAGCGAACTGTTTAATTCATCCTCACTTCTTCAGTACAAAAAAAAAAAAAAAAAGGAATACAAGGTAAAATATAAACAGGAATAATAGCAATCCATGTTCTTGCATTGACATAAAAAAGAATCTCTATTCAATAACTTACCTAATATATCAGGCATCCAACATCATGAGCCAACCATCACCATTGAGGGCTCAATAAGGTGCAGTTGATACCCACAGGGATTTTTTTTTTCCCCCAGAAAACACTTCCTTCATGATGCTTCAAATATATTTACCAAATTAAGTGGTAATAATCAACCTGTGCTATATAGACTACACTGTGTTACCTATTTTTCACATCAGGAAAATAAGCAATTCCAAAAGATTTTTCCTGCTGAAAGAATGAAATTTTCAAATTTTAAAAGTATTTTTACAATATATAAAATACAGGAACACGGTTACCAAGCAAAAGAACATCATTAACATTTTTTGCCTTTGCATTACTGACAAGTCTGAGAAAGATAAAGCAAAATTCAATATTAATTATATTTTGGCAGTCTCTGTCCATGTAATAACTGTGCTTTCATTCTGTAAATGTGTAATTAATCTGCATATATAGTACATTAGAAAAGCTCAAATACTATTTGCAACTGCCTGATTTTCTCATTCATTGAATAGTAGAATTTCATCTCACCATTTATTTTTTTTCCTGGGATATAATCACTTTATTGACGTGCTTATTTTAAATTACAAGAATACGCTATTTTCTAATTTACATTAACATAACCTCCAGTTTAATGGGTTTGATCTGACTGAAGTGAATGGGATAACAAGATACAAGATTCTTCTTGTCCATCATGGAAATATCCTGTGGTTTATTGCAAAATGAACTAATGAGTCTGCAAATGAAAACACAAAACCTGTCACAACTGGCCCTAATGCAACTAAAGACAAATTGCAGTACCCAAAATAAATCAAATATTTGAAGAAAAAAAATTTGGTTCCCTTCTGTAACCATGTCCCAAACTTTCCACTCTTATTAGCTGTGCAGAAGTTATTAAGAAAGTATTTGTTTCCCCTTGTGTTTTCAAAGAGAAATTAATTTTGGTTGATAATCAAATAATAATAATATGATAATTTTAAAAAATCATCATTTGCCTGCCTGTTTAGAAGAGTAAATGGAGTTTTTTACATGAACACACTGAATTCAGCCCAAGTTAGTACTAATAGTTATTATCATGTGCTGCCCAGAAAAGAGAAAATCTTTTCTGTTTCATTAACATTGTTTTTAGTACCAATCCCAAACACAGCCCGTTCCAGCCACTGGGAAGGAAATCAATTCTACCCCAGCTCAAACCAGCACAGCCAGAGAGACAGATGAGTATAGATGGTTACTTTTTACCATTGTTTCTATGAATATATTGTCTTAGTGCCATCTCTGGATTTTTTCCTGTTGTTTCTCACCATTGAAGGGATGGGACCTGGCAGAACCCTTCAGAAAAAAAGTGACATTTGAGATATTAGTGAAGAGATATTTATACCAAAAGCCTAAACAAAATAGGTGACCTGAATTGTCTTGTACAGGGAGGTATTTCAGTTCCATCACTTAAATTCACCTCCAGGTATCAACCTGCTAAGCTGTAACTTTAGTAACTTGCTTTCCACAGAGACTCTTGCAAGTACTTGGGTTCTGATCCTTTGCATTACATGTTGCAAATCTCATTCATTTTGCCTGTAAAATCATCTGCTCACTAATCAAAGGCAGCTTTTTCATCTCAAACTTGGGAAACTTAGTTTAGCAACTTTTAAATAACATCAATCAGGTTCCCAAAGCTACAGACTGTAACTTAAAATTATCTGCTATTCAGACAACATTAACTACCATCACATTCAGAGTCATATGCACCATACCTGCCTGTAAATCTATCAGACTACCCCTTTGTATATATAAGCTTAATTTTTGTTGACAGGATTAAATTGGAATTTAACTTGTAGCAGGAGAGCATTTAAATGTAAATTTACTTTTTTCCCAGCACCAGATTTCCCAAACTTTGCATGAGAAACCTTAATTTAATCAAGATATTTGCACACACAATTTCCTGTGAAAAACAATCATGCAGGCGAATTTAGCAAGCAAGTTATTTCCATTTGGTTGCAAGTCTAGGTTTACATCCAATCTGACTGGGTAAAGCTTTGCACATGCATACAATCCAAGTAGGAAAACTGCATGAAAAGCTGACCAAAAGATAAGGTTTCAAGAACAGAGACTGTTTGAAATATTAGAATACTAAAGAAAATAACATTCAAGATAGTGTGTTTCTTAAATACCTCATTACACATTTGGATCCATATGAAAAAGCAAAAGCCACGGGGCAAGAAGAGGAAAAAGGAAGAAAGTGAGGCTTTTGTTTCCCTTTGTTATTGTAGTACTGTCAGCGTGGAAAGTGGTATCAAAAAAAAAGAGAAAGGCTACAGAGAAAGCACCATTTTATGATTCAATGTCTCTCTGTTAGCAGAGGAGATAAAAACCTGTGCAGATACAAGCTATTTGCCATGAAAGTTCTTGTAATGTATTTGTTTTCTAAACAGATAATTTACTCTGAGTTTAAAATCAGGTTGTGTTTAATACAGTGTTAATGATTGTCAGCGGCAAGAAAATCATCTGACACAGAAACAAAGTGGGCAGAGCCAAATTTTGCTCTGGAGGATCACAGCATCACATGCCTCACTCCACATCAGCTTCCCAGAAAGAGCTTGACAGGCCTGACAAAAGCTGCAGAGGAATGCTGATAAGGAGTGACAAAACTGTAATGGATCTGCAGATATTTAGAAACATCCGGTATTGCTCTCATTATCTCCTAAACAGGTGCTTACAAACAATGAAAATCATTAGCAACTGAAATGGGAATGAATAATGACGTTTAGTTTGTTACCTCTCTGCAACAGCCTCCTAGATGTAATTCCCAGGAAGATGATCTTTCTGACAAATTATTTACATCCTTTCTTTGCTTTCATTTCTATATGAAGACCAGCATAAATACTAGGAGTGGAAGCCTCAGTGACACAGCTTGAACTGAAAAATTGATTGCAAGAGAGATTGTTATTATCACACCAGGGGCATAAAATTCTTGGTGGGCTTTTTCCACCTGAATTTGAGCCTCAAGTTCAGAATAAACACATAAATAAAC
Source organism: Alethe castanea (assembly GCA_024734035.1). NCBI lineage: Eukaryota > Metazoa > Chordata > Aves > Passeriformes > Muscicapidae > Alethe > Alethe castanea. The sequence continues at coordinate 3,377,463 of JANRGV010000051.1, forward strand.
ACTTTATTACTATAATAATGTCAGCATAAACCATTCCATACCTCAGATGTAATTAAGGTTTTTAAGAACTTGGCATTCACTGCTTTTATGGGGGGAGGGGAGGTTAATATAATATTTTAGATATAAATTAAGATACCATAAACTCAAGTTTTACCACAAAATACCTCATTCTCCATGGCTGCAGAGAGTGACGTCATAATATCTTCCTCAGCCTTCTGCTTATATCACCTTGTTCAATTCTAATGTATTTAGCATCTTGTTTTCCTTTTTTTTTTTTTTTTTTGGTATTGAGTTATGGAAAGCCACTAAGTGTAAACTGTTATCAGTTTTATATCAGTTTTATTCCTTTATAGCTTTTCCTTAGGTCCTTTAGAGCTTCTCAGATTTAAAACAAAAGAAGCCCTGGGTTAGCAATCTCATAAATTCCCAAGGGTAACCAGTGATGCCAAAAATTTTGCTCTAAAATTAGACCAACAACATGAGACACTGTCATGCAAGTCTGAAGTTTTCATGCTGCTTTTACAACAATAGCACAACAGGTGCTATTTGCAAAAGAAAGAGTTTGAATAGTTGTGGTTTGTGCCTTTCGTTTGGTACAGAAAATAATAATCCCCACATTACTTAAAACTTGACCAGTTCCTCCACCAACACCAGTTTCAGTTACTAAAACTAAGTAACTTTTCTCTTTCCTCCCCAAGGCTCCACTAATGCAGGAAACTTAAAGAGAATGAATAAAAATAGGAGAGGTTCTTGAGATTCATGCTACTCTGGGGGTCATAACACCCACAAAATTAGTGAAAAGTTGACTTAGCCAATGTAATACACTCAAGTTAGGACAAAAAGCTAAAAGTTATTTGTTTCCTTGTAAATAATGAGAACTTTAATGCAGGCAGAATGGCTGAAAATTCAATGGAAAAAGGGTTCATGATGTGGAGTCGTGTAACTGGCAACAAAGCTAGCAGGAAACAATTTTGCAAGGAAGAAAAAAATAGTGAATGTATGCAGACACAAGATGAAGATGTGTTTGTTTCATCATGTTATGAACATGATTGTGCTATTATCACAAAAAGACTGGTATTGTTAAAGCAATAACATCATCCCAAACTGTACAATGGTACTAGATATTTATTTATCACACTCCAACTATAGTCAGTGAGCAGCAGAGCTCAAGCCCTTAAGCATAACTATTTAACACACTCACCCAGCTATTACATACTCAAAAGAGAATTTAGAAGAAACCTAATGTTTAGGACCTAGCATATATATAAAATGAATCAAGACAGATATAGTATGACCTGAGGAAAATCTACAAATTAGACAGCTACAGATGAATTACTGCTTGGAAGCAAATGGGAAAATATCTGGGCGCTATACTGATCTCAAAGCTTTTTGATACAATTATAGAAGAGAATGAGGACAGAGGAAGTGCCTTTTTTTGTAATTTTGACCTGAGAGTCCAAAATAAGATGGCTCAATGCTTCCAAGATGCAAAACACACAGAGGCAATAAAGCTCCAGTCCTGAATGATGGTGACAAGGACAACACCTACTCCAAGCAACAACCATCAATGAGAGCATTGGGAAAATTTTCTTCCTCAAGGAAAAGCAAACCAAAACCCACCACAAACTTGTCAAGCACTTAAAAGCTTTAAAACTCAGTCTTGGGAACATTCACTATCTCACTTTGTGCATCCCTAATTAGAGCAAGGTAGGACAGAATCTGCACAAACTACAACAAAGAACATATGACAGCTGCATCCTACTGCACCTCAGGCTCCAAAATAACACTGGATATTTGGCACATGAATGGTGACTGGAAGCAATATCTTTGAGGAATATTGTAATTGTGAGCAATGCCCGTAAAGACAGCAGAATGCTAATAACTGAACATAAAAAACATCCAGTCACAGAGCAAAAAAATTAATTAGCTAGTGATCTCTTATTAGAGTGGCTAAAAATATTCACAAGACTATCACTTGACAAATGCTCTGATTTAAAACATTTTTTTAAAAAAATCAATCATTGGAGGAGAGAGGAATGTGGCAAAATAATCACCTTAAAAGTGCAATATAAATTTCTAACTTAACAACAGCAATAGGAATTACATGTTAGTTTTATGCATTAGAATTGACCTGTACATAATTTCTTCCTCTGTATATGCTGTATATCACTGTTGATTTCTCCTTAAAACCTTTTCCAGCTTTATTTTTTTTCCTCCTCTCCAGGCTGTTACTCCCATTGTCTACTCATCATTATATTCAACACATGTAAAACTTTGAAATCCTAGTGCTTGTTCTATTACCTCACAAATGGGCTGCTCTCTTTTCTGGGTCAGCATTACCCAAGGGATGACACCTCCCTCAAGCAGTATTTACTACCCAGATGTCCCATGGCAAAGCAGGAACAGCACAAACTCAAACTCTGGTGTCTGGGTTAATGCTCTATCCCACACATTTCTCTGCTCCTGTCTTTTAACATTACCTGATGTTTAGGTATTGACCATATTTTCCAAATGAGGACAACATTTGCTCTGATTGCAGGCATCTGGAAGTCCAGGACATCTTTTGGTGTGCTAAGCACCTCTCATCACCTGATTTATTTCCACATCACCTTTTTGTTCCTGAAAGATTTCTCGTGGGCTCACAGCAGCAAGACTTCTAGAACTGTGGATTTATTTTTCCCCTCACTGACAGACTTGAAACAGAACTTGAAAAGGGCACTGGCTACCACAATGAAAATGGTGAGAGCTAACAAAGTATGTATTTGTTAACAACAATATAACATGATCTGGAAAACTCTTATCCATATGTTATAATGCAACTCATGGGTTGCTTAATATATAGGTATTAGACCTTGCACTAAAAGCCCAAGAGTAGATCTCTGCTCGTTTATTCCTAGTTTACCACTGCAGGAAGGAAAAAACAAAACTAGAACATGCAAAGCAGAAATCCTCAACACCCATAGGTAGTGTACCTGGATAATGACAAAATTATTAGATCTTAATTACAAAGCTCTAAGAATAGCTGCTATTCACACAGCAGATTGGAACAGCCATTCAGATTTGCCCATCAATTCTAGGTTTCAACTCAACAGAAAAATAGAGATATATTTATGCACATATAGATCCATATCCACCCAAACACATATGGATAGATGGATATATACTTAATTTAGGACAGCATTCACTTCTTAAATCGAAAGAAAGCTGCCCAAGTGCTCATTGCATTTTTTAACTCCCTTTTTTACCTTTTTTCCTCCTGTTTTTTCTCCCTGTCTTAGAAGCTACCAGAGACTTATGCCTGGCAGGCAAGACTGAAGTGTAAATGGCTGCAGCCTGGCAAAGATCCAAAGAACTGAAAACAGACTTTTACTCTTTTACTATAGCAGGTGCTGAACAGATTTGTCTGCACTCAATGATTGTAATGCCACCAACAATAATCCCAAAGATGCATTAAGGTTTCAGAAACAAATGGATAAACATTCAGCTGCACTGCTACAAAACAGCAGTACAAATGGCAGGGTGCAAGAGCTCAGTTTAAGTACTGGAAATCATGTGAATAACACAATAGCACAGCATTAAATTTGGTATTAGCAACATCAAATTTAAGAGTAGTTTTGAAAGAAATTTTTTTTGTAATAAACATCTACCCTATAGAATATTAACTTTACTATAACCAGTTATTTATACTTCAGCATTGAAGAGTAAAAACCTTTGAAGACTGCATTTCGAAGGGTCTTTTTTCTCTTTATATTATAGAGCTATGTAATGGGTTATTACACAATGTAAGGGTGTAATTAAATTATATGTTTAGATAACTCAGTGTTCTGGGAAAACAAAAACTTAAATTTCTGTATTTTAAGGATTAATTTTTGGCGTTTTGCTTATCCTGACCAAGTCCTGGCAATAAGAGAAGGGTTAAGTTCTATTCTTCATATATTCTTCATTGTACTTATACATACGTTTTCACGTTATTACATAAACTCTTGTCATTACACAGTATTTAATTATATACTATTTTAATATTTCTAGAAGAATTTTTATGTAACATATGATGTAACAATGAGGTATTAACCGAAATTCAAAGGTCTTCTTGATCTCTCAAGTCCTGTGCATGAACATTTTCAGTCCATTGGTAATGAAAAAGTATTTACTACACTGCTCCACTTCACATGCTACCTCCATTATAATCAATTGTAACAAATACAGCAACAATTACTCATTTTCGGTGTCCACAGCACTGCTCACATATACATTTCATATAAGTCTACTCATGCAGGTATGTGTTAATATCACTATTACAGATTTCCAGGTGGTTAACCCTTGATTGTTCCTCTTCCAAAAGTGTTAATTCTGTGCCCTTGGAATTAGAGCCACTCTCCACTACTAAGAAGCACCATCAGCCAATAGCAAATGACATTTCTTTCCTGTTAAGAATTCACAGGGGTAATTTTTGATTAAAAATTCCCTGCTGAAAACCAGAGATGAAGTGTGTCACCATGCAGTAACATCAAATCTCACACTTACATCACAATCAAGATCTGGTTATTACTGTGTTAATCTTTTCTCAGTAGACATTGTTTTCCATTTGAGATCCCCCCACATAAGTTTCTTTTGCTTGCCCATTGTTAGATCTTAAAAGGCACCCTGCTTCCCGAACAGTGGGTGCTTAGCCCTTTCCAAAAATTAAGCCATTTCAAAGCATTTTATTCAGAACATGTTGTGCTGCACAAAAAAAATAAAATCAACAGCTTTTTCTGCTCTCAAGGCTAAACATCACAATGAATTTTTGCTGAAAGAAGCTGCAATTAAGAAAGGCACTTGATTACTAAGAGGATTGGACAAGGGGGGAAACCCATGTAGAACTGAAGGTCTCTGATGATGTTTTTTGGGGTTGCCTTTATTTCTATCAAAAGCAAAAGGACAGGCAAACTCTTTGTAGGGTTACTCTGTAAATTGTAATCATTTGGGGTGGGCGCTCTGGACACTGGGACACAGAACACACATGATTTTGAAAAGATACCTTTTTTCCTCTCCCAAAACCCAGTTGTCCAAAAATAAAGAAATTCATGAAACAGAGACACACTCTGGCCACTTCTGTACTTAGTTCTTAACTAGATGCTTCTTCTAGTTTGCAAAAGATGTAGTAGAGGCTTCAAAAACCATAGATGAGAAATCAACATATACAAACTCTAATAGTAGATTCTTGATCCAAACTTTTTTTTTGGTTTTTCTAATTGTTGTTAGGGGTTTCTTTAAGTGTGACTAAATTTTTAGGGTAGATAGAAAAAAACTGTCTTGCAAGTTTTAGGACTATGGATAGAAAAAAAAAACATTCATTAAAAAAATCTGCTAAAGCTATTTGGAATTTCACTTTTTTTTTTTTCAATTTACACTATTTTAATTGTGAAGTTGGCAAGAGGATCCAGTATTATATGACCAGGATGACAAATCACACAGGAACATAAACATAGAATAGCTGAAGACAACAATTTGTGAGGATGCCAAGTGTTTGTCATGCTATTTTTAATAATCAACAAATGCACTAAGCTGTAACAACAGATAATGTGCAATAAGGGAGAGAAGAAAGAACATTGAATAAATAGCTCACATAGTTTCTCAGAAATTGAAGGAAATACTGAAGTCGTTCTTTCATCTGGGAATAATTCAGATCCCAGGTGTGGAACTGGCTAAGCCAGAGGAGGGCCAGAAGATGCTTTGGGGAATGGAGCCCCTCTCTTGTGAGGGCATCTCTCCAGCCTAAGAGAATTTGGTTTCTTCAGCCTGAAGAAAAGGCTCTAAGGAAACCTTACAGCAACCTTCTAGTACCTGAAGGACACCTACACGAGAGTTGGAGAAGGCTTCAAACAGCCTGGACTATTGGAAGGTGGGAGGCTGGAATTAAACAGTCTTTAAAAGTACCTCCCAAGTCAAGCCTTTCTATGTCTCTATGATACACAGAGAATTCCGAAGAAACAAGATGAAGATGGAACAGACAAGCCAAAGAATGCAATTTCTGCATCACATTCTGTAGTGATTATGTCGAGATGGACACAACTGGCACCATCAGTCCTTTACTAAAAACTTCTCAAGCCTTCTCTCAGAGGGCTTCACTCAGGCAACTCCACACAGCACTGACTCCTCTTTTTCTCTCTGCAAGTTTGTTTCTTCTCTCTGCATGACTAGCTAAACCCCAACCTGTCCCTTACCCAGCCACCCAACCCTGTCTGTCCCTCACACAGCATCTCCTTACCTTGTCTGTGCCTTGCACAACCCCATGTCCCTTCCTCCTCACAGCACAGCCAGCAGATTCCATCCCAAACTGCAGCACACTTTGGGTCTCAAGCTCCAACTTACTGAAAACCAGCTACTCCACTCTTTTATAACCCCCATCCTCATTGGGCAGGCAAGGCTGTTTCCACTCCTCAGCAATCAGTACAGCTGTAATTCACTGAGGAAAATCACCTTCTGCACCATCCTTACAAACCTATCTTCCCTCAACATTCAGGTTTTAAAGATGTTTATGCACATGATATCAACATGTCTCCATACCTCTCATGATACATGGCATAAGGCTACACCTTTGGGGGAAAGTGTACATTTTGCTTAAACACATTGGTCCAACTTCATTGAAAAATAGAAGCTATTGCATTCAGAGCCTAATATGACTGAGGCAGCTTTTCTGAGTACAAGATGCTTGTTTGCATCTCACTGCTGCTTTTCCCCTCTTCTAAAGAAGATGCTGAGAATTCACCATGATTGCAAACCCACCCAAAGCAAACATGGTATCTGTAAGGGATGGATGTTCAGAGAAGCCCTGTACTGAGCTTTGTAGTAATCCTGGGATGTCTTTAGCCAGATTAGTCTGGAGAGCAGCAACTTCCAGCTTTATGTGATATACTGCTTGAGTCAGAAGGCATCAGGAAGAGCAATAAGAAGTAAATGGATCCCCTTGTGAACACTATTTGCTGATGTTCTTTTATGCTTGAGGACACTTGTGTCCAAGGTTGTGACCAGAGCCACCTCCCTGGCTTAGACAACGTCATAAAAGAGGGAAAAACAAACAAGTTGGGAATTCTATGGCAGCTCTGTATTGCTTTTCATTGTTCCTAAGCAATCTATCTGAATAAAAATGCATTGCATTGAAACAGCAACAGGAAAAAAAAAAGGCAGAAAAAAACCAAAGAATAAATCTCCAAAGATAGATACAGTGCATTGTCATAGTCTAGACAGTTTTGATCCAGCTAAGGCTGCTGAGTGATAATCCCTAAGAGGCACTTGCTTAATATTCAAGACAAATAAGCTGGGTGACTAGAAAGTATTTTGGAAAAAAAAAAAAAAAAAAAAAAAAAGCTTGAAAATGAGAATGCCTCCCTGGGGATAACTGCAGGGATTCATACATCTCTGAAATCTCTAAATGATAAAGAATAAAATAAATCTTCCGTAAACTTCTTATATCTAGGATGACACCTGTAGTTCATTTGGGTTTGTCTAATTAAAATATCAATTAGTCTTTGCAGTCCTATCAGCCTTCTGAAACACTTTAATCATAATACAAGGCCTGCTGTGATCCAAATTGCTGTGTTTAATAAGATACATATTCTTTGGGTTTTGCCTTCCCATATCCACATTTTTTTTAATACTGTGTTAGTGATTCCAGCCACGTTATCACTTCCCAGCGTGCTCTACATGGAGAAAGAAGTGACCTTTGGGTACTCTGAGAGAACTGTCCTTTAAAGCTAATCTGTTTGCTCTCTCACTCACAGGACTGTCACCTGGAAACTCCAAGAACTGAAGGTGGCACACCAGGCTGGTTCATCAGAAACTAAGATAGCATGATATGCCAGGGGACTGGAGACTGGCCAGAACAGAGCTTATCAGGTAGCTGGCAATGGAACAAGATGGTTGAGTCTGAAAGAAGAAAAGTAAGTTATATCTTAAACTGAGAGAGAGAGACAGCTTTGATAAACTATTCATTTGCTTCAGAGAAAAAAAAAATCCCGTTTTCATAGTAAGGGTCTGAATCGGTAAGGAAACACACTTGTCTGACGAATTTTAATATTTCATACTCATCTCTCCCAATTTATATAGGAATTAATCTTCACCTTTTTGTCATCTTTCCATCCTAACAGAGCTCACTTTGGCCTCCTTGGTGTGACAGGTTTTCCTGGTAGGAAATACAAAGCTAACACACTGCAACTATCACCACTGAGGAGTCACTAGATACAGCTGGCCCAGGCTTCACACATACCTTACAGGTCATCATCCTGAAATTCCACTTCTGCAGCCATTCAGGATGGAACCTGCACCAGTTCAGTTTGATTCATCTGCTGTTCCTACTCCATCCTCTCATCAAGTCTTCCAGCAATCCAACAATCACAGGAGGGTTTGGGTTGGAAGAGACCTTGGAGATATCCAGTTCCAACCCCACACCACCACCTCTACTCCCCTCTAGGGTGCCACCCACTAGATCAGGTTGCCCAGGGTTTTTTATCCACTAGAACCACCAAGTCTTTCTGCACAAGGCTGCTCTCAGCAAGTTCTTCTCCTGGTCTGTATTCATACCTAGGGTTGCTGCCAGTTCTGGGACAGTGGACTCTGTTTTGCAGGGAATATTACTGTACTCACTCAGATTCTATGCATTTTATCAGCCACCTCTGCCAGATTTCCAAGTGTTAAGAGAAATGTGGAAAATAAATAAAACAAAGGCAACAATAAAAACAGATTCACAGCCTCATCTGACAGTGAGAAGGAAAAAATATTTTCCCAGATGGAGCTGGTATCTTCTCTCAGAAGCCCAGCTCTGCTCCAAATCAAGGTGCTGAAGAAGACAGAGCACTACTGCATCAAGTGTCATCCTGGTTTAAAAATTTAAAAAAAAAAATTATAAGTGCACCATTGTCACAAAACCCTCAACAATAAACCACTGCACTCTTTCATGAGAGTTTTAAATGAAATACTCAGACATACATAGTCAGACTCTACAAGGACAAAGGAGAGAAGACACTCAGCCAAAGCTCCCTCTTCCACACACAAATTTGCTGTGAAAACAGGATGAGGATAACCAAGCTGGTCATGCAGGGGCTGTACTTTATTCCTCAGCCAATTTATATAACGCAGGCTCAGCTGTTTAACAGCTCTTCTGTTTTTCTTTTTTGCACTTGTTGCTGGCACCTGTATGAAGAGCTTACAGAAACATCAGGGTATATCCACCTGCATCCTGTGCTCTGAAATTTGCCATACGTTGAAATCAGATATTTTATGGCACCCAGACATTTCTACAGATGGTCTTATTGTAATCCCAGAAGCAACAGAGTCCAAAAGAGGTAAGAGGTTTCCAAGAGCCCCTTCCAGCATACCTGTACTTTACCCATCATACTTAAATGTGCTAAACTGAAAGAAATGGAATATTTTTTCAGGCAACAAAACTATTACTTCATGAAGGGAAGATATTATGTGTAGATAGTGATATGGGTGCAGTTGAAATCCACTTTTTCTGAGGTATTTCACACCTTTTTTTAAATAAGCTTTGTAAAGTATCACTGGAAAATACATTTTTGTTCAGAAGACCTGCACCACGCCATCAGATAAAAGTCTTCAGTGAACCACATCCCTGTCTCTTCATTATACAGTTCTTTCCATTGCAACTAAAGTTTTCAACAAATACAAGCTGTGCTCATTATCCAAATTTAATCTGAACAGTCTTCACAGCACTGTACATAACAGAAATGTAACAGAATCTCTTCAAGTGCATATCTGATAAAAGAATGGGTTTGCTAAAAATGCAGGCCAACAAGTCTCCTATTCTGTGAATTCTCAGCAAAGGTGCCCTGCTCCACAGCCTGACACATTCTGAACTCAGTGTCAGTGTTAACTGCAGGCTGCAGTGTCAATCAGGAGCAGCATCTGCCACTTCAGGGAAGAAGGTGCTCTAAGTTTGAGGGTTAATCTATTTGTTACTTTATCCCCCAAATTTTCACCTCCATGCCATCACACCATTACAACCCACATATTCTTTCCATCCCTCAAGGGCAGAAGAATGAAAGCACTGAGCTCTAAAAGAAACATCTTCTGAGATCCTTGTTGAATGTGTCTAGCAAAGCTGGACTGCTCTATGCCAATCTACAATGAGAGAACTAGTTTCCATTCTCACAATCTTGAAGAAGAAAAAGGAAAGCTTTTCTTCTTAGTCTCATGAAACAGCCCTGACAACCTGGGGCAAGGCTACTGCATATTTCTCAGCTCGCTTTTGTAAGTCCTGCTATATAAAATATACTGCATGGTTTTAAAGAAGGAAACCCCAAAACTTGAAGCTGCAATTTACATTGCAATGTAAGATTAATTAACTTGTCCTCTTAGCAGCTTTCTGTACTGGGAATCCAAGCCTGAGGATATATCTGCTCAGCCACTCACAAAGAAGGAAATGTAAGCATTCAGAGATTAACATTCTCCATTTTGCTTCTATATTGAACTTTGCATCACTGTCTGTATCCTAGTATTTGACTCATTTCCAAGATCATTAATTTATCACTGTTAAAAAAAAATATTTGGGGAGAAAGGAAAACTTCCAGTAGCCTGAAGTTGCTGATTTAGGGGTAGAAAAAATTAGTGGGAACTCTGGTGTTCCACTTTATCAGCTGCTCAAGCTTTCACCCTTCTAAATCACCACTTTATCAGCACTTTCAATGTTAACTAGGTACAACTTTTCAACTCACCTTTTCTCTTCAAAATTCCCTAAGCCTAGACTGTAAGCCAATTCTTTCTCTTGGAGCATTCTTGAAAACGCTCATGTTTTTACCATGTCAGGTTCCCCTCTCTTTTAAGATCAATGTGAGCTGCATTTTCATTCTCTCAAAAGAAGCTCCTTTTATAGTGAAGAAGATCCAAGCACTGCAGGTGCACAAAGTAATACTGTGGGCTTTAGCAGTAGCCCAGGGTTTAAAAGCCTCTGTCTCTCTCTGACCTACTTTTCACTCACATGTGGTTTTCTGAGTCAGTAAGACCACAAAGACTTACCTGAGTGCAAAGGAAAAGCCTGGTTAAGACAGGTGAATTCATGCTAGGGACGAAGCCAGGCACAAAACCTGCGCTGTGCATGAAAAAAACAAAACAAAACAAAACACCCAATAAAAAAACCCAAACAAACAAAAAAACCACACAACAACAAAATGGACAAACCCCAAGCCAAACACACTCACACTGCACACCCAACATGTGGCTGTCACACCAGTCAGCCATGTCCCAGCAGGTGACAATGACATGGCTACCACTGGCCTGTCCCATGCACATCACCAGCAGATCACCACCCCTCACTGTCCATCAGAACAACACCCCTGTACCGCTTTTTACCCTAATCAGCACAAAACCAGCAAATTCTGGGTACTTGTTTAATAACTCTCAATCAGAAAAATAAGATTGGTTTGATTTCTGAGCTGTGTAATTTGGGGTTGATAGGTGCACGTTAAATGTTTTCAGATTCATCCAGCTCTGAAAAGTTAAAATAGTGCCAGGTATAAATAGAACTGCATCATCCTGAGTTTTCTTTTGCATTTTGCTCATTCTTTTGATATGAAAAGCCGCTACAATTCATTACCTTGGCAGAAGGCATACTCTGAGGATGAAACAAGTTGTGATTTGAGGTGAGCTAGATCAGGATGGAAATATTTTACAAGAGTAGAGCTGCAAGGAGCAAAAAAAGAGTAATTCTGCTATTAAAAAGTTATTGCCAAAAACAATAACCTTTATGGAGTCATCATGCCTTTGATTTAGCAGAGCACAGAACTGAGGCTTCAGTCTGAGGTACCAGTGCAATATTTAACAAAGACAAATGATGCTCTGGATGAGAAGAGGCGTTTCTTATTACTTCACACATCAGCGGTCTAAACTTTTTCCACTTACTTTGGTTTATTAATTTTAAAGATAATGACATTTAGGGGCCACAGTTCTCACAGTTGTAGGTATGTTTGCTGAATTCTGCAGACCTGGAGGGTTTAAAATAAAAGAAAGCCAATTCTTACTGTTTGCCTAAAAAAAAACAAACCACCCTAACTCCTTTGAGAATGGCAGATGAATGATGCCAGTGCTGTGCCCTTATGTTCTTAGCATAAAATGTAAACATAATCTTTTAATATTTGTAATACATACAGCTAAATGAATTAGCATTGCAGTGCTAGATTACTTTTCCTTGAATACAAGAAAAGGTCAGAAGAATTCTTCTTATTGTACTACTTGATCTTTAATGAATAGCTATTTTGTTCCTCTGAGGATCTAGCCCTAGGCTTTGACAAGAATGGAAACATGATGCACCATTTGCTGTCTGAGATAAATACTTAACATTTAATTGGTATTAATTGATATTGTGCCAATAATAAGAAACAAAGTCACACTCTTCATTGAGAGAGCTGAGAATGCTGTGTGCTTTGAATTTGACCTCTATCTTTATAATTATAAAGGATTATAACTGTGGCAACCAAAGTACCACTTTTTTGGCAACACTAATATACTGCTGGCTTTTCAATTGCTGTCTGTTGCATTACAGAAAGTCAGCTAAGGATTTATTAAATTATTTTCTCCATCATAATATGTCATATCCCACTGCATTGCTTTACACCTTTATTAATTGCCACTTTTATATCGGTTGTACTCAGTGGACATTGGGCAGGTCAGAGGAGCAGCAAGAAGAGGAAAGACCTGTTATGATGAATATGGAGACTCTTGGAAAATCAGAAATGAAAAGGGGCCTGGACTTACTAATTTATTGTAATCTTGAAAGCTACTGTCTCCTTCTAGAATCTTCATAGCCAAGAAAGAAAATCCAATTACTCACCATGCAGTTACTCACAGAAATGAGTAATATGAAATAATTTTCCTTTATCACTCTTTTATAACTCCCTATAATTATTTTCCCCAAACCTGTAAACTTCCTGGTACTACTAGACATTAAAAGACTGTCTCACTTTGAAACCTATGATCTCCATTGGGGGTTGCTGACATTTACAGGGCTACTACCACAGAAAACAAGGCACAAACTCCTGTCGTTTTGGACAATGAGGAGGTGCTCATCTACCATGTGCCAATCCTCATTTACAAAGCAGCTGGCAGTGAAAAGAGTGGCTAAAAGTGATTAATAGCTACCTGTCAGCAGCATGCTCTGCCTACACTGGCTGCACCTCTGAGCTCCTAAATATTCCATAAAACCCACACTTAGCTGTTCTGCTATCACTGCATCAACCACACAGATGGTAAAAAGGATTCTGGAGCTCACTGCCAAGAGACTGCTGAAAAGTGCCCCAACAGTGGTGGAAAAATCCTAACAACTCCTCATAGACTGGCATGAGAAGTGCACTAGGCTGACAGCTTTGCAGACCTAGTCCCCAAAACAGCGAGAGAACAGCTGTGCCCATTCACACTGCCCCAGCAGCTCTCCTGCACCCTGGCCTGGAGGGACCACCAGCAGAAGCACAGGAACATTCCAGCTATTTTGGCATCTCTGAGAAGCCTGCTAGCAAGGGTGCCAATTAGCACCAGGTTTCATCATACTTGTGAGGTGGAAATGTGTTTACTCAGAGCCGGGCTGAGATACCAAATTAATTTTGCGTAGATCACTCAGCCACCGGGTGGTCACAACCTGCAAGTGCCAATGGCTTGGCTGGCTTTGAGCCCTGGGGGTGAAATGGGAAAGGCTGCCTGTCCCACTGGTCCCTCGACACACCCTGAGCCCCACTAAAATTTTATAATGAGCAGGGAAGGTTGTACAGCTGTTAGGCACACCAGGGCATGAGGAAGATACCTGTGTTCTACTTTTACTTTTTACTACTTTTCTTTTCAAGCTCACTTAGCAATATATAATGTACCACATTTAAAGGAGCCACTATGAACATGTTGTAAACTCAGAGCTGAAGTAAAATCCCTTGTTTGGACATTCCACAATTTCTTCTGTCACTAATGATTTTTAGTGCTCTAAGATGCATTTTGCACTGTTTCAGAACCAGGAGAACCTGCTGGACTGATGCTTCCTACCCAAGGCTGTGAGGGGTCCATTTTGTTTTATTAAACAAAAAAATATCTCCAAATGTTTCCTATCACAAATGTGTTAACAGCACAGAGGCACACTTAAAAGAATTTCGTCTTACAGTTGAGAGTTCTATCCAAATTTTAAAAGAACAAATACCACTACAACCATTCTTAACATCTGGAGTTACAAGCATCATGAATTTGAAAAAAAGAGAAGCATTCTAAAATCTGTCCATTAAAACCACACCCAATTCCTTACTAAGCACCACAGTTGAGAGATTCTCTTTGGCTTCCAGAAAAGAGTCAAACTTCTCATAAATAACTTCAGGAATGCTGTATTTTGTACCCCTCTCAAGCACCAGGCCATCAGAAATACACAGGCACTACAAAATTACCTGGTACTGTGTTTAACATTCTTTCTGGTCAGGCTTTCTTCATAGTGAGCCTTTCTGTGTGCTTTTCTTCTTTTATGACAAGTATGTTCCAACCACTTTTAAAATGACTGAGAACCAATATAAAGTACTTCAGCTCACATTAGAAGAGGGATTAGTATAGCAATTTGTCCAGCTGAAGTGTAATGAGCTACATTTTCAAGTCTGAAATTTGTAGACTTAATCTACATTAAAATCTGTGTTGTGAAGCTCCACAGGCAGATACCATGCTCAATTTTCATAAGGTTGAAAGAAAAAAAAAAAAGTCCTTTACTTAATTTCATCTACCCATATAAAACCTTGCAAACATACCTGAACTTTAGCTCAGTAGCTTGGGCTGGGACACTCATTCCTCCACAGGCCTAGATGTTGAGGGAAGGGAGTGGGAAGGGGACACATCCCCTTCCTAAAATAAACTTAAATCAACTTGGCTTCCACAGGTAAAGCCTATGAACATGACTGTCATGGGAGGAAGGTGTACTGGTGGAAAAAAGAAACAAGAATTCAGAAAGTCCAAATGTCATCTTCCAGTCACAGCAATTTAGTGGGTCTACCTGAGCTGGGGTTAGTTTTCTTCATAGCAGTGCATGTGGTGCTGTGTTTGGAATTTCTGATTGAGATAGTGCTGAGAGCACACCAATGTTTTGGCTGCTGCTGAGAACTATTTGTACAGTATGAAGGTTTTTTTGTTGTTTTTTTTTAAACTTCATTCTCTCCCAGCAAGCAGGCCAGGGTGGGGAAGAAATTGGGATGAGACACAGCCAAGACTGCTGACCTCAGCTCAAAGGAATATTCCATGCCATATAATGTCATAGTCAATAATAAAATACCTAAGCAGAGGGCAGTTTTGGGAGGTCACAATTCCTCAGAGACTGGCTGGACATCAGGCTGTTTGTGGGAGGTGCTGATGGCCTTTGCATCACTTCTGGGCTTTTCTTGTTTCTCTTTCTTTTTCCTTGACTTTTTAACCATCTTTAACCTAAATTTTGCCTTATTCTCTCCCACATACTGCTGAGAGGGGGAAGTGAGTGAGCAACTCAGTGATGATGGCTTAGCTGATGACTGGGGTCAACCAAGCACAATCAACTATAACAGAGAATATTCTTTAAAGCGGTATCCAAAGTACCATTGCAGCTATTTTCCTCCAATGAGTAAGGTTAAGGAGGAAATAAGGAAGCTGACATAGCACAGATAGTGCTGAATTTAGAGTCCAATTTTAATAAAATGTATTATTCAAATTAATGAGATTTAAGACAGTCATTTAAATTCAAGAACAGAAATTTAATAGCAGATGTTCAATGAACTCTATTGTTGAAATGAGTTTGTGTGAAAGAGATGAGAGAGAGGAGCAGAATTGGGAAAAGTATTCTGTATCATAGAGGTAACCTCTGGCCTATTCAGTAAGAAACCAGAAATATTGCACATGTGTGGACACAGGTGAAAAACACATAGACAGGCAGCTGTAAGGAAGAGGAACATGCAAGGAAATGTCTTCTCTTTCCCACAGACCTAACAAGCTCCTCAATTTGATATTTACAGAGAGACCAAAATGGCAGGAGTTACAGAACAGGGTAACCACACTTTTAGGGAGGTCACACCCAAAGGTGTGTAACAGTAAGAAAATAAATAATGTGTGGGGTTCTGGGACAGACTATCCCACAGCTAGTGGTGAACATACATTGGAGAGATGGAGATGCTAAATTTTATGACATAATTGTCCAAAACCCCAAATCAATTAGGAAAACTCTGGTTTCATTGTGAAAAAAGTATCTAACTGGTTAAAGGAAAGGATCAAGAAAAACAAAAATATCACAAAACCAATTTAATAGGAAAGAGTGTTGCAAAAAAAGCAGAATTCCTCCCAGAAAGAAACAGAAAAACTGAGTTGCAGTACACACAACTCTTCCTTTTTCCTCCCTAACTTGTGTTGTTCCTTCTGCCAGCTATATGGGGTTTTTAATCAATAACTTAATTGAATCTTCTATAATAATATTACCACACTCCATGCTAATTTTGCAAGCCCACAGCTATATCAAGGGCTGTGTGCAGTTATCACTGCCATCACTTGAGTTTATCCAGCCTACAGCATTAATAATAGAGATAAACTTAACCAAGAATCATAATTCCTTCATCCACTGCACTAAAGCAAATGGTGTTTACAGTTTGTCTGGAGCATTAATACAGTAAAAATGTCAAGTGCAGAGTTTTCTTCCAATCAAACAGACAGGAAAAAAAGCCTTCTATTTTTAATTACTCTTTTGTATCTCTGTTTTAAAAACAGAGCTGAAAATCCTTCTGGAAACAGCATCAGCATAATAAAACAACCAAGCACTCTTAACAGCCATTTTCTTCCATCAGTCTCATCATATCCAAACCAGCCTCTCCACCACTTTTCTCTTTTACTTTGAATAGCAAAATAGTCCACTGATGAAAGAGAATTTATCCAGTTATTATAAGCAAAGTAGCTTTAACTTCCTTTAGATATCCACTAACAAGATATAAAATGACACTTCCCGGACACATCACCAGCACAATAGGGCCTTTATTGATTTTCATATCATGTTCTTTAGCCTGAGATGATCCTCCTGTGGATTCTGCTTCCCAGCAGGAAAAAAACTGCCTTTTCTATGTTTGAATTCAATCTATTAATGCATCCCTTGCTGTAGACAGTGTCTTTTTTCTTCTCTCCCTTTGTAGTTGATGTGTCTACACCTTGCTGGCTTGGGGTCCTAATGGATCCCAGAGTCAGAGGTCAAGGTATGAAAACCAAAAATGAAATTGCTCAGCCTGGGAATCAATAAAAAAGAGACTCTTACTCTTTCTTAATCTGAAATGTGCAAACAATGAGGCATAATAAGTGTGTTCAACCTTGTGCCAAAGCTATAAATAGAGTATCAAATCCAAAAGAAGTTACACATCTAAACTAAGACAAAGAGTTAATGTCATTGTTCACCTTGCATTAATTCACAGCTGGAGGAACAGATACTGCACCTCTTCTCTGTCATTAGGAAGGTTTCTCTGGTGCAATGCTGACATCATCTCTGCCATGCAATTTAAAAGGCTAAGAGACATTCGTTCAAATTACTTCTAAGTTCCACAGATCAGGATAAATGAACTTTGGTCATACGTCTGCATTTACCTGTGATTACAAATTCAATCTGGGAAAAGGAAACAGTGATACAAACTCTTGGAGATGGCAGGAGGAAGTTCTCACAGCCTTCACTTGAATTTGAAAGTAGAGCAAATTAACTTTGTATTGTGCAGTCTGTGGCTGGCAGGAAAGGATGAATTTGAAGAAACATTACAAGTTTGCAATATCAAAATAGCTGTATAAAAATACAACACCTGATGTCTTGTACCACCCAGTTTAGGGTCATATGGTACTTACCAACCAAGACTTAGAGAGCTTAGATCACTGGAAAATGAAAAAGGGAAAGTTAAAAAGGCACAAAATAATTGCATGGCTCAATTTTTGAGGAAGTCACTTGACAGTTAAAGAAACACTTTCTAATAACAGACACTGCACACACTGAAAACAAAGCTCTCAACCATGAGCCCTACAACAATCACCCGTCTGTAAATTCACTTCTCTGTGCAAGGGTGTAGGGGAACATCAACACCTGGGCCAGGACCTACCTTCATTCCCTATAAAGAATAGCTTTAAAGCTATTTTAAAGACATGGTGTGCACACAATCCACATGGGTCCATCTTTCTTGGTCTCCAATTCCTCTGGCAATTGCAGCCCCAGGTCATGAACAAGTTCCCCTTTGCCAGCTGGGGGAAAAGAAAATCTGCTGCAGCACCAGTAATCACCTGCTACAGTGAAGTGTGACAGGGTTAATTCTGGGGACCTAAAGGGAGGATCACATCCCCATGGACACCCAGGGACAGTTTACAAAAATTCACAGACATGACTGACAGCTCTTTCAGTTATCGCAATATTTAATGACACCAAAATTCATGCAACCAATGGGGAACAGTATGCATTGTTGTTTTCCACAGAACATTTAAAACAGTACAAAACCAACAGTGACCAAAACACCAGGTTTTATCTCTATGGATTGCATCCCTACTTGCATTTTTAAAGAGAACAAGGAGGACTCAACTAGCAATTTGGTAGACAGATCTCAAGAATGTTTTGTGCACATTCCTGCATCCCTGGCAAGTTTAGCAAAAAAGGTGATTAGAAACCATCCAGCGAGAAAACCCAACCATCTCCTCACCTGCCTCTATTATTTCAAGTATCAGAGACCAAGATCAGGAAGAAATCCAGCTCAAGGCCTTATCATCCAGTTTCTACCTTGTACTGAACAGTTCTGCTCCCAAGCATCCCATCTACTCAAAACTTAAATGCAGCAGGTCACTTTAAAAAAAAAAAAAAAGGAGTCCTGAACTAATTTATGAGAGTGACTGTATTTTCCTAGTGGACCACAGGCATCTTGCCAATTTTGTTGTGAAACACTGAGTTTCTCAAAACAAGATATCTTCACCTTGAACTTGCCTTCCTTATAAACAGGTGAATGTGGTGCACTGATCTCTACATGGAATTCAGAGCCAGTGATTTGTAAGGGCTTTAATTTCCTCAGCCTTCCACCTTAGCAGCCCTTTGCCACCTGCCAAAGCTTCCAGGGTATAACAGGGTGTCTGTCTCTGGCCCTTTGACCTCTACAAATCCCTGCTTAGAGGAATCCTATGCTGAAGAGAAGGGGGTCCAAGAGGACTGGTCCTGGTAACAGAAGACACAGAAGGTGGAATTTCTGCCTTCTTTGCCCCAGTCTTTACTGCTGAGGCTGGCCCTTGGCAGTCCCAGACTTAGGAGGCAAGAGAAGAAAGCTGGAGCAAGGAGCCTTTTTACAAAACCACATTTTCAGTAACCTGGTTGAAGTCTATTGTATTATTAGCATCAAATGATGAATTAACCATATCCATACATTATTTATTATTGACACTTACCAGGACATCTATGACCTGCTAGAGGGGATAATTGCCATTCAGCTCTGCTGGCAAAGCAGCTGCTGAGCAAAGCCAATCCCAGTTCTGGCTGGGATGGTGTAAGGAACGTGCACACAGCAGGAACTCTGCAACAATGACTTGGTCAATTGATTCAGTGTGAACTGTGACCAGCAGGTGCCTTTTCAGTGTGCTTTGAACAGCTTTCCACGAAGCCCTGTGATTCACAGGAGCTGGATGCACACCAGTTTGGTCATACATCAGCATGTCAGGATTTTCTAAAGCAAGATGCAAGCATTTTAAGGTCTCAGAAGTAGCAGCTCCCCTCATGCTTCAAATTCAGGTATCTCCTCAGGAGATCTCTCAAAAATTAACAAAATCAAAGACAAGAGGGATGTACTCATTTGAGCTGGCTTTGATGAGACAAATGAAACCCAGTTTGATTTGTGGCTGTTCCTCCCTTTCTAACAAGTGCAGGATCAGAGGAGTGCTGCCATAGCAGCCAACTCTTGAAACTGTCTCTGGGCATCTGAAAAACAGAAATTTGATTCTGTTGTGCTTTCAGAGAAGCAAACTGCTGGTATACTTCTCTCACATTCTTCTAACATGCAGTTTGTCAGATTTGCTGAAAGGCTCAGGGCAAATACCTGACTGTGAAGAGGACTCATAGCATTTCACCTCATTCCTGGAGTTTACTGAAGATTTTCCAGATCCCCATGACACAGCCTTTTATTCAAGCCCATATATGACCTTTCAGTAACATTTAACATGCACCAACACAGAAAACTTAGTTCTTCAGTGAACTGCCAGGAAATTCAACTGCACAAATTTGTGAATATCTGACTGAAATTACTGTGCATAAAGAGTTATTTGGAATTGGCATTAAAAATCTAATGACACATTTAATCTCTGCACCTTTATAATGACAACATTTCCAGCAAAAGGAGCCAGTCCCAAAGCAATACCAAAATCCCAGAGGCAAACCAGACTCACACTCCAACTCCAAATTCTTTAACTTACACAATTGTCTGATAAATTAGTCTTATAAATTCTTTATAAACCTAACAAACATTTGTTTTCTCCATACAAAAAAGACCTTGCATGTGATAAGCTGACAGTTTTGTAAATGGCAAAACTCAGCACATAGTTTGAGACAGAAACAAGAATGTACCATTATTTAACAAGGTAAAAACACACAGAAGAAATAGCTCAACTATCCAGAGCCACAACTGATGTTAAATTTACCTTTTGTGGATGGATCAGTAAATGCCTCCCAGATCATATGACAAATTCATGCCTACTCATTAAAGATCCAAATGAGACTTAACCACAGAGGTACCTTTATCTCATGCAATTTTAATTTTTTAAAGTCATTCTTCATAAATGTAATTCCACTAGCAAAAACAAGCACTGTAGTAAGCTGAGTTTGCTCAAATGGAAATCATTATGGTCTGCAGTTCAGTGATATTCTCAAAGAATTTGCAAATATGCAAATCAGATCAGAAGGTGTGTCCCACAAAAGATGAGGAAGTTGTGCAGGAAGAACTAACAGCCCTGTCAGTAACACTGTACACCTTTGCACAATCACATATTTGACCTTTTTTATTAAGCCATCAAATCCTAGAGTACCTTCTCAAGAGGAACATGGCACTGGAGCAAATTCCAGCAGAAGGGACCTGCAGTGAGCTAAGATGTTTTACTCAGTTTTATGCAGCTCTCCAATACCACTGAGGGAAGAAAAATCAAGCCAAAAACCTTAACCTTGACAAGCAAGGGGTTGCAATCTTGCAAGTAATCGTTTCTTCTTCCATCTCCAACCCCAAGCACAAGCAGCACTGAACCACAGACTCTGAAATACACAAGCCTAAGGAAGCTGAGGGCTTTGGGCACACATATTCCTCATGACATTGTCATCTTCAAGTCTCACTCCAACTTCCAGTTTAAGATTTAGGCAGTCTCACTACTCATTCAAAATACATCTGTGGCTTGATATGAGCCACTGCCCAAAAAAACACTGAAAAGCACTATCTGGAGTATCATTATAAATACAGCCAGAAGTATTTCAACCAACACAAAAGGCTGAAAATATCCTTGAGGTTACAGTTTCCATAACTAACTGAATCACATCAGCAGTCTTATTTTAAGCTGGGAAAGGATTTAGAAACGCTTGACCTTCAGGAGTCAAAGAAAGATGCAGCTGCCCTCGTTACCATTTGGAACTTGACTGCCACTTGCTGAGGCAGATTAAAGCATCCTCTCAGCTTATCAGCAGAAATGGTAAACAGTCCACATTCATCAGAACATAACCATCTCATCTTTTTGGAGATGAAGGTAAATTAGGGAATCAAAAGCAGATAAAGCAGAACTTCAGTAACTTGAAGCTTCTACTCTGATTCTGCCTGAATTATCCTTGGGCTCATAGAAAAAGGGTGGAGGAAGTGATTTATTTTCTGAGATATTCCTGTTAAGAAACAAGAGCAGCACAACAGATTCCCATTTTCTTATCCAATTTTTTTAAGCACATAAGAGCAGGCAGATGCCAATAGAACTGACAACTCAGTGTTTCCTGGATTTCCAGCAAGCAAACACAGCTCTACACTCTGCATTTCAAGATCAGAGCAGCAGAAGGTGCTTTAGGTAAGTTAAGTGAGAAAAGAAAAAAATAAATATCACCAGCTTTTACTCCACGTTATTTTGAAATAATTTGACAACTGTTGCAATTCCCAATTCTCAAAATTAGCTGAAGTTTAGGACACAAGCAGCCTGGCTATGGTATACAAGCCATTATTAAAGTTGTAGTAATTCTTCATATCACAACTGGTGTGGCTCTCAGAGACCTTGCACCGGGATGAGGGTAAACACTTACAATGCAAACATGCTACAGTGAGGTTTTCCCTGATTAAATGACTTCAGGCATAAATAAGATTTCATCCAGAAGCATTTTCCAAGAACTATATTGTTTCAGCAAACTTGGTGCAGGCACAAAACATTGATTTAGGCAGTCAGGAAACATCTGGAAAACCATGGACTTCAGTTCCTTGCATCTCATAGGATTTCAAAGGACCACAGAACACACCTTTCCACATTAAAAAATACCTTTAATATATATTTTGGCTTCTCTCCCTGTACCTGATAACATGTAATTTTTACTTATATTCCTGCCATCTTATGTAAGAAAAATCCAAACAAGCTCAGCTGAAATCCTTCAGGCTGAAATACTTTTAAAGGCCCATAATGAAGCAGAAAACCATGGAAGAAAGCTTGAAAATAAAAATACCAGCCGTGTATATTTTGTGTAGAACCATGCTCTTACTACAACCACCACTCACTGCTTCCCAGGTGCTAAGCAAATTGCAAGGAGCCAAATTCTAAAGAAAGTTGTATTCAGGGACATGATGGAGCCACTCAGCATTCAGAGCAACATATTCATTTATTCCATGCAAGGAGATGCTGTGAATGCTTGCAGTAAGTATCCAGATTTGCTTTCATTAAATCCAAAATAGTAAAGTTCTTTTCCACAGAGATTCATTACAACACACATCACAACCATTGCAACATTTCTTGATAGGAACAAGATGATTTTGTGTCCCACTCTGAGAGGGAAGGAGCAGTTCCTGAAAAAGTCACAGTGTAAGAAATTCTCCAAAAGGCTAACAGCATGTAAGGCTGATTACCCAGCAGTTCATAGGATTCTTCAAAAAGATACAATACACCACTCTTAAAATGATCCTCTCTAACTGAATCTCCTGAATAGCAAGGAGAACAGAGACCTACATCAAAAAATAAATAAATTTTTTTAAAAAAAATCAATGAATCACTAGTTCTCTCAGATTGATTCTATTTTGAAGAGGCTGACATCATGCAAATATATCCAGAAAGAGACACAGTAAAGCCACATGAACTAACATTGTGATCTTTTTATAACATATTGTACATAAGCATACACATTGAGAAAAAATTGGTTTATGAATTGGTTTATGAATGCCCTTTTCCTTACAGTGGGACACAATCATGCTTTGCATAGAAAGCTTTTGTGGAAAAGACAAATGCAAGTTCTGTCTTTTATAAATCAGTTTTTCCTAGGAAAGTTTGCCATCTCAATCTCCAGCTTGTAATGAGCAATTTCAATTTCTGTAGGTAGATTATGAAACTATAAACCCTTAGACTGATTACACCTAAGAAAGGACCTGCCCAATACCAACAGCTACCTCCACCAGTGTGGATCCAGACACTGAGAGGAAATACTCAAGAGCACAAACCTGGGGCAAGTAGCTTTTGTAGTGCTGCATGCACAAGCAGCTGGCACACTGGAAGGAGGCAGCACATAGGAGTGTGACAAATTTAGCCAGAATTTACAAATTTACATTCAGAAATCAAAATTGCTGCTCCTGGAAGAAAGCTAAGTTGCTTTCAGAGTTTGCTTTGTGCGTTTGTGGGGATATTCCTTGAGTTTTATCCTGCTAGTGAAGCAGGGCGCACGAAGTATAAAATTGGTTTGGTTTTACTCCTCTGTATTTAACAGCCTCAACACACAGAGAAGTCTGTCAATAATCAAATGGACTGGGATAGAAGTAACTACTTCTCCTTCCTCAAGCAGAGCTGCTCAGCAGAACAGACCAGTGGGACAGGGCAGAAGCTGCATTCTCTTCCCCTTGGGAGGAATTCTGTCCCTCTACAGAGACTGTCTCCAGAAGCATCCCAACACACAGTGCACCTGTGCTCCTTGGGAAGGTATTGGCTTTACAGCCACCATCAACAAATCTCCTGACAGCCTGAAAAAGAAAATAAAATAGACCTCATTTATTGAAAGCAATTTATCCAACAAATATTGATATTTACTCAAAATTCCTTTCAGCAGTTCATTGTTTGACCAGGTCCACAGACTGCACACATCCAGTAAATAACACTTTTAACAGTTTTTTCACAGCCCCTGAACAACTGCTTAGGAATAATGATTTTTATTGTTTGACAAGCACACCTGTCAAGGTGCATTTTGTCTCCACCTTCAGTGCAGTGGCACTACAAAAGCAGAGGAAAGAGGACATGTGGTGGCATCTCTAGAGGACATTCAGGAAAGGCTATAAACCTTGAGAGGTAAACACCAGAATTCCTGATGCAGAAGAGTTCTAGTTAAAATGAAGATTGATGTAGCCCCACCAACCCTCTGCCATCACTCACACAGAGCAAAGGAACACAGTCACTAATTCTCCACTCAAAGATAATGAGCTTATGCTGCAAACTCACAGCCTGCTCCCAGCCTGGAAGTGGATTTCCCCATGTACATTAACCTACAGCACTACTCAGGTTGTACACACCTAGGGCCTGAAAACAACATTCAGTTCATTATTACCTCTGTTGGGATGAATCTAATTCTACAGTCTGGCCCTTTATGTCATCACTTATCACAATGTGAGTAACATGCAGGCAACAAGACAGGACAGCTTTTGAAAACAGCCTTATAAGACCAAGCAATTGCAAAAGCAGCAGGAGAATGAAACATTTGCACCACTATTTTGAACAGTGAACTCTTCTGGTGTCACAAGGAGATATTGTGGGGGTAAACAAGAAGGGAGATTTCCACTATAGCCAAGAGCAAGTATTCTATGCTGTAGAGAAAAAAATTTAAAATCTAAATATAAAAACTAAAAGGAAACTTACTGGGTTGCATTACTCTGTTGTTTTGCCCTCCACCTCTACAATTTAAACACAAAGAATAACTGGAACTATAGAGAGATATTTTTCTGGGTTGTTCCTTCCCCTACCCCTCCTTGCAAGGAATCAGCAAAACAAACTGCTGTACCACCACACAAACTAAAGCTCTCCTTTCTTGTGCTTTTAAGTTCAGCCCTTTTTGCCTGAGGAATTCTCTTGGCTCGCGGGTTTGATGTCAGCCCTTGATTGTGTTTTGATGTTTCCGCAGATCCACGATCGAGTTCAACTCTCAGCAGCCAAAACAGACATTTGTCATCCTGTATGCATCAAATTTCCCGTGGCACACTGCCCACTTAATCATGCAGGCAAGGGGAGCTTTGACAAGGCAAGGGGCTGTCTGCAAGGCAGCGTGACCCAGCATGTGTGAGTCACTTGTAATTCCCATTGTGTGCAGGATCACTCCAGGCTTCCCGGGGCTGCTGCTCACAGTTCAGCCACTCCAGGGCTGAGTAAATCCTGGCACGCAACGAGGAGCTGTGGAGAGGGCTCTGCCTGCAGCCACAGCCCCCAGTGCATGAAATATTCAGCACATTAAACGTCTCCGCTGATGCAGAGTGGTGGGTTTTCACTCTGATTTGATTAGCAGTGATGATTCTTTCATGAGGTGTGACTGTCCTTCTGGATTAGCATCAGCCCAGATCCCATGCAGCAGTCACGGAAAAAAAGGAGGTGGAAAAAGAGAGGTCTGTCATGTTACAGGGGTTACTGTGCAGAGTCCTTGGCAGGTCTGAGATTCCTTGTTTAAAAGAAAATGCTGGATAAAAAGCATTGCTAAGTGGAGCTTGAAATTTAAACGCAGATGTAAGCACAAATGTCAAAATTAGTAGGAATTAACTAGGAAAAAAATCCTAAAACAACACAGGTTTAACTGAAGGAATTTCAGAACAAATAAGACATCAACTTTTTTATCCATAAAAAGCTTAATTTCACTGGAAGACATGCTTCCACGTTAAGCATAATGATAATTTCCTAATGAACACTGTAGGACTTATACTGATTTAAAATGTGGCTGCATCACTCCTAAACATTTTTCACCTAAATTCATCTCCTCGCTATCCAAACAATCAGCAATTTTCAATAATGATGGTGTGACATTGGTTGCATACTTTTAATATCTATCTATTTTAAACTATTCCCTTATGTTAACATTCCCATATTATTTTTATACCATAGCAGCAAAGTGAATGTAATGGGAGCAAGCAAATTCTGCAGAAAAAAAAGCAGTTTATTGGACTGAGTAATGTAGCTGGAAGAGAGATAAAAAAGGGCTGGTACTCACAAAAGTTACTTTTGTTTGCCAATCTGATGAGCTGCCTTGACCAACAGCAGTTTGGACGCAGCTTGGACTTAGACAAATTGGATTTTGAAAATATTTGAAACTTTGTAGCAAGCATTCTGCCTTAATATGAAAGGCTGACTGTGCACCCACTTAAAAAGCAGAGCACTAACCTCCCTAGTTAAATCTTGGTATGTGTGTCAATACTGGCTGCACTGGGGATGAATGAAAAGTCTCTACACAAATTCACAGGCACAGCAAAGAGAAATTCCAGGGTCTATCAGACACAGACTTTTCACAGTACACCAGCAGCAGTTATTTAGCACAAGAGGATTCTGTAATTGCCACTGAATGGGAAAATTCAGAGTAGTCAATAAGCTTTTGTTCTCTGTGCAGGCTCATATTAACAAAAAACCAAACAGAGAAGCATATCAGCTTCTGGAGGTGAGCTGTCTTCCATGTAAAACTTGTTTAGAAACAGGATGTCTCACAATCTGCTTCAAACCATTAGAAAAGATTTTAAATTGTCAAAGGCCACCTTGGAAGGCTTCAATGCCCATGAGTAAGTTCATCAGCGTGGTACTAAAAAAGGACAGCAAGGGGTGGGAGCCCACCATGCTGCTCCTGGAACCTCTTTTTCACTGCACTAGTTTTCCATTTAGCTCCCTTTTAAACCAAGGTGACAGGATGCTGCAAGTTACACACACAAGAGATGCTCTAACTTCCTAGGAGTTCTACCAGAAATTCCATTTTCCTAATTAAACCAGTGAGGACAATGGGGGAAATTGAACTACACAGGGCTAAAATAAGAAAATCATAGCAGATATACAGTGCTTTGATTAAAAGCTTTTTAAAACACTGTCACTGGTGCACAGGAAACTCCAAGATGAGGAAACCATAATATTCTTTATTTCCTAACTTCCAATATTATGGATTATAGTTGCCTACATTCAGACAACTGATGAGAATCCTATTATGCCCACAAAAGAAGAAATAAAGCTACATGCACTTGCTCCCAGCCACATGCAGATTTCACTACACTCCACATATAAAGTGCCATTTAGTTCTGTGTTTTCAGCCAATTCTTTCAGGTAAGAGAAAGAACTAGGAGCCTTTATTCACGTTATTCTCAATCTTCAAAGAACAGTGGAAATTGGGATAAGTTTACACTTTGCTGAGCACACCAGGTGAGGATTTGCTTACCACAGTGGCCAAGTTCATGGAAGCCTTAAAACTTCTGTGCCAGAGCAGGATCTTGAGCCTTAATTACCTGATTTGAAGGGCTACTATAGCAAATTTTCTCTTTTACACATTCAGGTTAAGGAGAGTTAAAATTAAAACTGTGAATCAAATGTGACTGCCAAGATGAAACCTGTGTTTATAAACCCCTCTTTTCTCTAAACTGGTACCTGCAACTTGTGGTATTTGCAGAGCAATTGGCTAAGCCATTCTCAGAGTCAGCAGTTTGCCTTGGAACAAATAAAATCCACAGCTACTCCATACAAACCAACACTTAGATACATCATCATTCGCACAAGCAGCTTCCCAAATCACAAAACAGCACTAGGTCTGCTCTGTAGAAATAGCTACAGAAACACCAGCAACCTCAGGAATTACTAATGATGACAAATGGCAGGCCTGGAAATTCTACAAGATGCCAGTTTTTCATAAACTGCTGAATCTCTGCTCTCTGCTAAGTGTGGCCCCTCGTTCTGTCTCCAAAAAGCAGCAGGCAAAGAAGAAGGTACTTAAAATTGCAGAGAACATAGAGAAAGCAGAGAACATAGGAGCAGAAACACAAAAATGCTGTCAGGCTGAATGAATCAGGAAATGTAAATAAATGGAGTGAATCCTTCAGGAAAAACTTCCCAAAGATTTCATGCACTGAAAGAGTTCAATCCCTCAAACAGATTGTGTGACTATTAATTATTGACTTTTTGATTAAAACTGCACTGATATTCATAAGGCTTTTGCCAACAATTTCTACCAACTTTATATGGTGTTTTTTAGCTGTGTTAAAAACCTGCAGAAACTTCTCATATCCCTTTTATTTCTTATGGTGCTTTCAAAATTCATTTCTAGCTGATAGGCTGAATTTTCAATTTCTGTTGAGGCCAAACCTTACCTTGAAGAGCTGTTTAGTAAAAATGCAACACTCCAGTGATAAAATGCTACTAAATAATTTGCATTCCAACACTATGCTAAGCTTCAACACAGGGTTACATTTTATACAGATTGAGTAGGGTGAGCCTATAGATTACAGAAATCTAAGACTCAATAAACCAGCAAGTTAATTCTTCACATATCCAGGGGTACACATGAGCTCAATAGCATTAAAAGCCACAAGAGAAAAAAGTGCATTTCCCGGAAAGCAATACCCAGATGCTGAAGTACTTAAAAAAAAACCCAAAAAACAACACCAAAATGAGCTACAGCTGGAAAAGATCAAATGCCATCCTGATTTTGACCAAGATGCTTTTCTGTTGCTATTTTATGTCAAGTCAAAAATCCAAACTAAATCATAATAATAATCAAATTATGATCAAATTAATGGGATGTATCAGTTGTCCCTGAAGTACGAGGCAATCGTCATATAAACTTCCTGAGACATAAAGTGCTCTTGAATTTTTAAAAAGCAAACAAAAAAATCGCACAAAACTAAAAGCACCAAACCACACATATAAAAAATAACCCAAATGCAAACAATCTTAAGGCTCTGACACAATTTGATTTTGAGACTTGTTGTTTCAAATGGCAAAGGCCAAAAAGCTCATCTGTACTCTCAGCCTCTGCCAAAATTGAGAATCTGACAATCTCTTCTGTTTCTTTGTGGAATTTCTAAATGTAAATATTAAAAATTAGTTATGTTGGTGTCCTATGAAAATGACATGAGAAGATTTTAAACTAATTTTTAAAAAAACCTTTAAAATATTTCAAACTAACACTTTATAAACAGCAGCTCTAGGTTTATAATATAAAGACAGAAAAAAGTGTTTTAAGTTAACTGGCATAAAATAAAAAAGAGGAGTAGAAATGCCAGCATTAGGGATGAAAGAACTGAAATTCAAAAACAGGATTAAAAATTGAGAGGAACAAAATAAAAAAAGAAACTCAAACAACAAAACAAACCCAAAGTAGCCAATCCAAGCTCCACTTCTACCATACAGCAAAAATGTCTCTGTTGGGTCAGCCCAACTTCTAAGGTTTTCTAAACCTTCATCATTAAAACAGGCCTGAGAGAAAACTTTACTTGATTTTGCATTGAGACTTCACAAAGAAACTTAGCAAGTGGAGAAGTATGAAAGCAGTTTTTACAAAAAGGATTTGGGTCTAAACCTTATGAAAAACAAAGGTTGAAAACTCAGATAATTCTTGGAACCCTCTGAATGCGAAAGGTTTGATGTTTGTAAGATATCAGGGGCTGGCCTATTTCTCCTGCAATTTCTGGCAAATTTAACCTTATCAGTATTCAGGACCAACTTTAATAGGGAGAAGAAAAGTGTCTTAGCAATAGAAGAAGAGGAGATAAAAGGAAGGCGGCGAGGAAGAAAAGAACATCACATCTTCATTGAACTGAGGATGAAATAGGGACGGCTGATTTGGCCTGGAGGGAGGGGAAAACACTTCTGATGGTGCAGGGAGCAAGCCAAGCCAGGGTGGGGACTTCCCAAAAGCTGTCACTTGCCCAGGACAGCTCTAGCAGCACACAGAGCACAGCAGCTGCTGAGCTCTTGTTAAAGCTGAATGAATAATCTGCCACCAACAATACACTGGGCAAACTCAGCCTCTCTCTTTTCATGGTGTTCCTAGAAGGCTGTGAATGGAATTGCATTATTCAGGATTTCTCTGCAGCGTTTCCCCACGCACAGCACAGCTGCCAGTGTTCAGAGGGCTGCTGAGCTGTGTGCAAAAATGACAATCTGGTATTTCCCCCCCTCCTGACTGGATGAACAAATGTAACCTACTTCTGAAAACAGACACGCACAAGTATTTAAAAATTGATTTCCATGAATAACTGGCTGTGTGACACATCCAGGGAAGGGAAAAAAATAAAAGAGGATTTAGTAAACATGAGCAGGACTCCCTTGCACATCAATAGATAAGGTTACCATACAAATTTAACTACACCAAAACCAACACACATTACCATGTACTGAAGGAAGATCTTTCTCATAAATTTCACATTTTCTGGCTGTTCATGAAATGTAAAAATTAATAAAAGTTTAGGCAATTCCTTTAAGAGCTACAGCTGCTTACATTCATTTAATTTCACAATACTAATCCAGATCCCACTACCATTATTAAATTCTGTTATATTTCTTGGTAAAACACTCAGTCATTTATAACTATCTAAAAACAAACAAACAAACCACAACTTCTATCTCACTGTCCCTAGGATCTGCTTCTCACACAGCCCAGCAATGAGAGCACAATTACTGAAATGAAGATGTTGGCAGCCATCCAGGTGCCAGGAAGAATACAAGGGGTATTACTCACCAGCTCCTTGTGTGCTGTAATCTGCCAGTTCTAAAAACAGAAAATTCCCAGCAGTGCTTGTTCCCTCCTTTTGATGCCAGATTCTCTTGTAAAATGCTGTCATCTTAGCTTAGCAGGAACATTACTTATTTTTTAATTCCCTGTTGGTGTTTATTTTTCCTGCTCTCTAACGTGGGCCTTTGAGATGGCTGCCCTACCCCAAGAGCCTAAAACACAGCAGATGAGCACCTAAAATTGCTGCCACCTGGAATTTAGCTGAGTGCAAACAGGGCCTAAGAGCCAGTCTTTGTCATTTCTTGACCTGTGGGTGATGTGGAAGGCTTTCAAAGCCAAAACTGAGCAATAATTTCAGAAAAAAACAAAACCAAAAAATTCTAGGCATTAGAATGCTATCACTTTGGATGATGATTTATTTGAGTGCAGATATCACTTTTGCACTCCCCAAGCCCAGAACTGCAAGGCAAAACGCAGAGGGGTTTTGGAGAAGCTGACAGGCATCAGCCAAAGGCAAATCAATCAGGGAAAAGCAAATGGAATAAGCATTCTGGGTTCAATTTCAGATGCCTGGTTACATTTCCTGTTCAATTCTTGAACACTTGGTCACCCTTAGCAGAAACACTTTTATTCCTTTGTAGCCTCTCTCCTGTAAGGATGTGCTTGGTCACCTGCCTTTAACATTGTGAATTTCAAAGTTATTTTGGAATAGCACTAGCTAATGATCTCGAAAAAAGCTGTGCTGGCAAAACCAGGCCATTTTTAGTGTAGGATGTTCCCTTTTCTAAGGCATCAAGATCATCTGTTTGAATGTCAAACCTGGGAAAGAAAGGGTCACATGAGAAATAGGGTTTTCTGCACTCACAGTTTCATGTGGAAGATCACTTCTCTAGATCTGCCTCTTTAAAAAGCTGTTATTTTGCAACAATGGAAAATATATTTAAAATATTATTTGCTCCTTTCCCTTGACTATGTATGGAATATAGTGAGAAAGTGACCACAATGTTGATGTTTGGTCTCTTTAGAGGCACCAGATCCTCCCACTTATCCCACATTACTGTTCAATTCTACGGATGCATAAACACAGATAATTCCCCAACATTTCAGATTACACATTAACTTTCAAATCATCAGAAACTTTAAGGAAAATTGTTTTTAATAGGAAAACCCTGGAACTAGATAAATACTCTTCGATAAACTAGCAGTAAAGTGCCTTCTGTTTCAGTAGCTCTTTGTCCTCTAGAATTTCTACACATATTAACCCCAGTGTTTTGCATGTCTTCAATTGTACACAAGTGAAATATAAGTGAAGTTGTGCTATGGCCATGAACCTCACATTAAAGAGAGCTCAGTACAAACTCTAGGAATTCTGAGGGGACTTGCTCTGTAAATCACATCACCTGATCATGTTCTGTATCCAGGAGAAAAACTAAATACTGAGAACTATGCAACTTGGAACCAATGAACATTGAACCAATGAATTTCTACAGGTTTTGACCATATAAGTATCTGAAAAATCTGGTAAAATTGATGTGTGATGTAATGATTTCCTCTGCACAGCCTGGGCTATTTGTAGATAGAATTATTTCTGTTGCACATCCTGGCCAGCATAAAGTAATGCCTCGATTCTCCAGCACTAAAAACAGTGCTAGAGGGATTTTGTTTTTCCTGCAGTTTCAGGGACACAGGTGTGTCCCCCAGGGCTGTGAGGGATCACAGGGAAAGGCTGGCCGTGGGTGGGGTCCTGGGCAGCCCATTTCAATGTCTCATCACCCCTCCTGTAGGTTCAATTACTCCAAAATTCCCCTGATGTCCAACCCAAAGGATCCCAAGTGCCTGTGCCCACATCAGGGGGCTCAGCACCAAGCCTGGGGCACCTGCAGTGGTGCTGGGCATTAAAAAAATGAGTTACTTATCCTGAGAAAATGGAGCTGGATGCTGGGCTCGTTTTTTTGGCTCATCCCCATTATGTAAAAATCATCTCCTGCATGATTAACATGCACGCTACAGCCTCGAGCTGGGGAAATCCAGCACGCCTTGCTGTAATATTTTAATGGGTTTGGATCTGGATCCAAGGAAACAAGCTGGCATAGCAGTAATACTGCACAGCCATCCCCAGACTGATGTGTGCTGCTGCTGCTAGTAAAATCCCAGCAGGGATAAAATGATAAAACAGTTGTGGCCATAACCCCAGCTACTGACAATGGTTCAGCAAGATACAATTCCCAACCAAATTTCTTGTGTGTAATAATAAGTCTGATTGTAGCCTACTGATTGCACATGAGTCTGAGCTCCTTCCTTGGGAGGAAGTTAACAGATAGGCACTGAGCCCTGCAGTTCCCACATGGCTCTGCAAACATCACCTTTTTCATCCTGAAGTTGCTAAGCAGGCTGGATAATGTTACCTGATTTTATATTCAACAGCTACAGCAAGCAGATTTGGGAAAAAAAAAATTTTAAAAAATCTGTTATTATACCCAGAATTCAGGAAAGACTTTCAGGGCTGGTACAGATCTCTGTATTTTCTGACACCTGTGTTGGCTTTAAAGGTACATTCTGGCTGACTAAACAGTGTCACCTCAAGTATTTAATGGCATCCAGCTTTGCAGTATATTGACATTATTTTGGGATATGCAAGGTTAAAAAAAAATTAAAAGGCTGTATCACTTTAGACTGTAAGTAATTACAGCAAGCTCAAAATCCACCAAGCTTGTTCCTTTTTACATTTATACTAATAAAAATAAACCAGAAAGAAAACATGCAAGAAAAACTGTTAAATTTCTCTCATATTCAAAAATTTCAAGAGAACAAGGTGTTTTTCTCTCATCCACAAAGAAACAGGGAGTAGAAGCACATTCTGAGTAAAACTGTGAGTCAAGTAGAATTGAGAAGTTTTCAATCAAAGCAATTCAGTCAGCTCTACTCCAATATACCTTCATCCACACATCTCAAGTTATTATTTTCTTACAGAGGGGAAGACCATAAAAATCTCTTATCTTCTTAAACATGAAGTGGAAAGACTGGCCTAGGCCTCTCACTAAGATATAGAAGCAGAAGCTTTGGCTCCCAAGACCAAACCAAAATTTGACTAATAACTACTCAGTGTACAAATTACTCATCTGGAGTGCAGCATGATTTTCCATCCTTCAGTCAGCTCCAAGTTCTGTTATCACATGCCCAATTAACTCCTTGCAGCTGTGAGTGAGACTTTCTCCAAAATTTTCCTCGCTACATTGGAATAATGAGGGAAAGTAAGAGAACTGATATTTGTAGCTAAATATAAAGACATGGTAAGTGCATGATGTACCCTAAAGCTGAGGAGGACAGCACTTTAGCAGGCAGTTGGAGAATAGAAATTGTGCATGAAATTGTGAGAGGTTTCTGCTCATTCTTTAAGGGAATTACATCTAGAAAGGACCTGGCCACTTGTGACTTGTCTTCAGCACAGAAATTGATCCATCTGCAGTCTTTTGGACCAAGCTTTGACTTTTTTATCCAACAATCAGGGACCTGTGCTCTTAAGACTTCACTAATCACACAGATCACTTCCAAAATAACATCTTTTTTTGCCATAAATGCCATTTTTTGCCATGAATCCCATTTGCTAAATGAAAATGTTGTATTCTCTTTTTTCCCCCTTAGTTTTCCAAGATGTAGTTGAAATTTCCAAGTTGCAGTGAAACTGTTGAATGAAAGTCATAGAGAACTAAAAGCCTTATTGTGTTCCAGGGGTTGGATTAGCACACAAAATTGACTGTACCTTGAAAGAGTTTTTTCTCTGCATCAGTCCTCTGTGGAAGGATTGTGATCCAGTTTTCCAGGCAACATTCCAGGAAAGCTTCTTTCCTCTGACCACAGTAGGCTTTAAATGGGCCATGTAGATAAAGACATTGGCCATTCACAGGGATGTGGGTTTAGATGTGAGTTTTCTCAAATGATATTATTTTGCTTTGAAGGAGAGAGTGGTGGGGTTACTGAAAATAAGCTGTAAGGCAAATGATTTGGTTTACAGTTTTTTTAAAGACACTTTTTGCAAGACCAGAAAACACCAGATATTGAGCAAATAATATTTCATAAGTGTAGGAATAAATTGATATACATTATTTAAATCATGGAGAAATATCAAGAAAGTATTTGCAGGAAATCTCCATCAATTACAGCTTGTTTTGTTCTATATTAAAAATCATGGCATGGATCAATAAGGAAGAGCTCAAGTTTGCTATTCAGACAAGAGGAGTTTTTCTGGAACATCAAACTGAGTGTGTGCATATGGTCAGAACCCAACAAGATAGATCATTAGTGCTTCTATAGAATATTTAGCCTCAGGATCTCATACTATTTTGCAAACTTTAATTAATTCTTGCATTATTTTGGCAGGACAGGAAATAAAATGCTACCTCCAGATTGCCACCTCATCAGTAATTAGAGAATCTCTTCCAAGGCTGCACACTAAACCAGTTCCCAAGTGAGGAGCTGAGCCCAGGATTTGAGTCCCTGCTCTGACAACTGCTGAGCTCTCACAGCCATAGCCAAGCAAAGTTTAAACTCTTGCAGGTTTCTCGTTGCTCTTTATTGGAAAAGAGCACAGAACCTACACAAAACAGAATTAAAATAAATTGCTGTCAAGGCCAGTGGGTTCTGCATTTGTAAACTCTGCTCCAGACTCCCTTTATCTAACACTGTAAAGCAATATAAAACTCCTAGCTTTGATTTGGAATTTTTCTGTATAATACATAAACCTCCCTGTTTTGTGGATGGTGATAAAGAAGATTGAATTGTTTTCACTGTCAGCTACTAAGAACGTCCTTAGCTGAGAAATCAGGCTAAAAGTTGTGGAGTTTATTTTTTATAAATGCTCTCAGACCTGAGAGAAAACAGAGCAAACCCCTATTATTATAACAGTATCCATTTCTATCACTCACTACTCCCTTTCAAATCATCATGGGGCCAGGCTCAAGACAGGATTTTCCTTTTAGATTTATTTTTCTGATTACATTGACATTCATTATATTTTAAGGCTGATTTCTGGCAGTAGGTGCCATTGCTAAAATTATGACTGGTGTTCTAATGAAGAATTGACTCCACCTGCAATGTGTATGAAATACTCCCAGTTCCTTACTCAGCTTTGACAGAGCTGCTTTTCCTGGGACTGAGATGTGGTTTTGCTACTCCAGGACCTATAAAGCAAAGCAGTCATGGTGGGGGCCCACATATTTCAGAGGAAGGTGCCAGAATCTATTCCCCTTCATTCACAGAAATTCCTGGACTAATGCAACCAATGTATTAAACAATGAAACTGACAATTTGACATTTTAATATAGCAAGTAGGATTTTATAACTTTTTCTTTGCTCTTATTTACACTATTAAGTTATTTTTTAGGGTAGAATTTTACACATTTTTCCCTTAGATACTTACTGACATAATAGTGTGAAATCTATTTCAAGTGATCGAGTGCAACAGTATTTTGGGCAATAATTAACAACATTTTAGCACATAAATTTCAGTCAAATTAATTATTTTTGGCCTGTGGAGCTTTCACTGTCCCACCCCACTTCATCCCCTGCAATCATTATTTTCTAGAATAATGCCTACAAACATAACCAATTAAAACCCAGAGAGCTGACTCTTCTCTTGCTCCTCTTCAGAAATGTAGATGGGAGTAGAACTTAAAGAAAGGAGCAGAGGAAGGCTAAATCTTCTCTCTGCCTTAAGTGTCATTCTATGAGTTAAAACGTTCTGTATTGTTTGAAAAAGTGTAAAGAAAAGGGGTTTAGCTTCTATTTCTACCAAGCTCTGTTGCAGGACCATGGAGAAGTTTGGGGTCCTTTGACAGAACTCATGGTCTCTATTTAAAAAAATCTCACTTCAGTCCTTTCCCAATAAGGGGTTAGTGTGTGCAGACATTGTTAGCCCACAGTTAAAATCATACTTTTTTTTACAAAAAATTTCTGTAGCCAGTGGAATTCAGAGCTTTGTGAATGCTCAGGTAAGAGCACCTTACCTCATGCAAATCCCACGTCCTCTCTCTTCAGGCTGACACAGCTTGCAGGGAATTTGGGAAGCTTTTAGAGCATTTCTTCCATGTGTAGGCAATTGATATTGATTGCTTATACAAAACACATCAAACAGGGTGGTAAATTTTTTAAATATTCACCATGATTTTGCTTAATCCTGTATTTTAAACCATGGATTCACCCAGGGAAGTTGTAATTTTCTTGATTCTAGCAGACACCACGACGTATGTGAGACTGTTCCAATTCTACCCTCAGCTTGTCAGTGCCTGATCATTAATTCTCTGGTATCATTTAAGTGGAATATCTCCTGGCATGTCAGCAGTGTCATATTAGTGACATCTGCTGTCTCTCTTACATGTATTTGGGCAACCTGTGGTGTATTTTCACCTATTTCTTTCCACGAATGCAATCCATTAGCTATGCTGCTTTAGGCAGAACACTTAAAAATGTGGAGGATGTGCCAGTGGGTTGGCAGAATCAGGTATTTGCACAATGTTATTTTTATGTTAATCTGAAGTTTGACAAATATTCTATTTATATTCAGCAGTGCCTCTGTGTAATAAAAAGTGTCTGTACATATGTGCATATTTTTGGCTAAGCAGAACACAGAATAAAAGTATCATTTATGAAAGGTGCCAGATTTCTTTCATGCAATGTGCAATAATCTATAACTAACAAAAATAATTATAATGCATTAACCCCTCTACCAGAGGGAGAAGCAGGTACATATATATGTGTTAGATTATAGATACACCCCCTTGTCTCCTCTTTCTCAAGTTAAAATACAAACCAGCCCCCAAATTGCTGGCATGCAGGCCCACTGCAACTGCTGCACCGAGTCACAGAATTAAATTCCTTATTTAATGTGTGTAGGTGGGTGCAGATGCTGGGAGACAGGTATTAACTCTCATAAAGAACAAATTGCCCTGTTACATAATGCTGAGAATTGGGAAAGAGTAGACTTTTAGCTAGAAATAACTCCCCTAACTAAAGAGCAAATGACCCTCTGTGCCTGTGGTAATTTTAATTGTTCACCCTTGGACCTGTGTCTATTTATAGTTTTTACAGGGAGAATAAATGAAGAGAATATTTGTGATGAGACTACCACTAATATGACACCACTTTACATAGTTTTATCATTATTGTTGTTGTTGTTGTTGTTGTTATTATTATTATTATTATTGAATTTGTTCTTCAGTGGTTTCCAGACAGATAAAAGTACCTGGAATATTGTACTCTGCAAACTGTGCCCCTGCAAGAATCCAGGTTAAAAGTAAAACATTAAAACTGCTGTTCAACATTTTATTTTTCTTTTTTTTTCTCTTTATTATTATTTTTTTTAATCACTGTCACTCCTGCAGTTTGATTCTCTCTAAAATCCCAAAAGCTCATGGGTGAGAAAAGGAACAGGAGTGACTGGCTGGAAGAAGCTGTATGAGGTGGAACAGTAAGTGGAAAGAACACAAAGAGAAGGTAGTTATTAAGCTGAAGAAACACTGAAAACCCCTGCAAACAAGCTTAATTTCTAATTAAAGTTTTCATGAACTTAAATTATTCATCTGGCTCTGAGAATGTCAGGGTGATTCTTGATTTTTTTTTTTTTTTAAATTAACATCAGTTAAAGAAACAGATTTCTGTGTATGAGGGGAGGGAGAGAAAGGGAAAGCACCTTGGAGCCGAATTGCTGCTCTTTGGGAAGTTCCTTAAGGCTCCTGGGAATGGGAACTTCCCTTCCCTGTGCCAGAGGAGATTGGCTGTAATCCCAAATCAATCTTCATCCATTTGACAGATGCTCAGGCTTAGCTGCCAAACTGTCACCTAATCACAATCTGCACTCCACACTCAGGAACCCCAGATTTCAGGCATCTCCAAACTATCATTCCCAAGGGATGTAGAGTTTATTACCCCTGGACCACAACTCAAATGCCTTCTCAAGGTGCAGGAGATGGTCCCAGCCTTTAGCTCTGTAACCTCCATCATTTGTCAAATGCTGTCAGCGCTTCCACTCTTCACTGGATCACCTCTTCCAGTGGGTGAGCATCATCTTTGGCCCTTTGGACAAAGCCAGTGAATTATAAATCTCCTTTGATGAGTATTTTCACTGAGATTCTACCAGCAAGAGACAGGGTTTTTCTCTCCTCTCTGGTCTCAGAAGGCTCTGTGCTCAGGGTGCTGCTTTCTGCATGCACAACAGAAATAATTCCTTGAAAGAGGCATTTTTTAACATAAATCCAAGTGCTAAAGATACTTCATCTTTAAAAATATATTTCTGTCGAGGGTTTTATTGTTTGGTTTCTTTTTTTTCTTTAAAAATACCCCAATATTTGAATAACAAAAGTAGAGGAGTCCTGGTCTCTCTGATCATATTTCCTAGTTGTTCAAAAGGGGAATGAGGAAAGGAATAGAACAAAAGATGAAAAGATGTTTGAGTGTGCAACAGAAGGAAGTTCAAGGGCTAACATGCAGCTAAGCATAGGAAAGGAATGCTGTAGCAAACAGGTCATTGCCACAGGGGAGAGAAGTTCCAGCCTAAAAAAAGCCACAAGGTTCCCTCTGTAAGAGAGGACATACATTAAAAAATGATGCTGCTGCCCAGCTTCAGTTCCTGGATGATGTTTTTCTACCATCTTTGGTAAAGACATTAGGAAACAGTCTCTTGTACAGATCTGCCCTGATTTTGGTAATGTTCTTGCAGCTCTTAAATTGGCAGTCATGCATCTGGTTCCTTCCAGTTCTGATCCAGAGACAGCACACTCCTTAAATTAGGCTTCCATTTATCTTAGTTATCTTGATTTATGCAGCATTCTCTGGACCATTCATCATACAGCTAATCTTGAGTAACCTTGAGCAATATTTTAATCTTCCTGCCCCTAATTTTACCCTTTCATTCTCAGCATTAGCCTTGAAGACTTCTCAAGACTTTCTGCCTTGAAAAAACACCCATGACATCTTAGCTGATATCTCATACTTTCTTGATAAATTTTTCTCCCAAACTCTTTCCTTCTTTTCACCAGGTCTTGTTCCCTACCATGGTTAAAACTGTTGAAAAGTCTGAGGTGTTTAAAGGGGCATCTCACTGGTGTGATACTGACTGCCTACAAAATCTTCTGGCAAATTTCACAGCCTGAAGTGTTTAAAACTCTGGTTCTTGCCAGTTCTCAAAATATGGGTTATTTAATTTGGAGTTACGGAGGTATTTTTATTAGGAGTTTTTGCTTCTCTAGAAACTTGAGACTGTTTAAAACTTTGTTGTTTGATAAACCTTATTTAATTGCTAACTGAGGCATCAAACAATACCTCCCAGCCATTCTATTTCAGAGTCCATTCTTCAGGGACTAGACCTTATTTATTTAAAGCTTAATCTTTTTAAACCTCAGCCATATCCTCTGCTATCATTGTCCCACATTCCCATGATCTGTGAGCTTCTGAGAGTATGTCTTTAGTCCAGCTTCTTCCCAGCCAGATCCC
The DNA here is from genome assembly GCA_024734035.1 of Alethe castanea. Taxonomy (NCBI): domain Eukaryota; kingdom Metazoa; phylum Chordata; class Aves; order Passeriformes; family Muscicapidae; genus Alethe; species Alethe castanea. The sequence goes on from JANRGV010000051.1 coordinate 3,417,817, forward strand.
CTCTGGGCTGCATTCTGCAGCCTGTGCTTCCCTTCAGACCCAGATATGATAAATCAGGATGTTTCCCTCCCTAGGCTCTCTGGAATCAGCTCTGCAGTGATCCCTGGCAGCAGAGCTGAGTCTTTTCTCATGGTGACCTCAAGACTTCTGGTCTGGACTCACCTAAGCCTGAAACCAAGCCTGCTTCCCTCAGAAAGGGGTCACCCCACTCAACCTCACTGATTTACACTGATTTACTAGGATAGAACTCTCAAATCTATCCAAAGGTTTGCATTCCTTCCTGTATGCATTTCCTTTCTCCTCCCTGCACGTGCTTATTTCTATTTAGGAAAAAAAAAAAAGGAGCAATAAAAGGAATCACTCCATATTTTGTTAGCAAGTTTATGCAACTGTAGCATAAAAAATTTAGATGCCATGATAAAAATTTATTCTGTAGCTCAATGTGTAGTGTGAGGATCTAAAAGGTCTCCAAAGAGCAAGTAATTTCTCAAAGTGTACTCCATGCACAGTAATTCAGAGTATACTAAGGACAGAATTGCAGCCTAAATGAGTTTTGTGCCTTGATTTCTGCACAGTTTAGTTCTTTAATATGAAAAATTAGCAATAGATATCCAAATTGTGCAGTTCTTACCACCTCTGTGAAGCTGTTTGATGAGGGTTTAGAACCAGACTTGTTGCCTTTGCTTTCTCTAGAGCTCAGTTCAGAGCACTCATTGAATCCAGCTTGAGCACAGCTT
>JANRGV010000051.1:3418562-3459730 GCA_024734035.1 Alethe castanea
CACGTTCCTGCACCTCCTTCTGCTGAAAACAAAAGGGGCAGAGAAGTTTTTACTGAGAGATTTCCCACAGGAGTGTGTTTTATAGGCTGGGATTTTTACCTGCAGTGCAATACATAACAAATAACACTCTTTGGTTAAAAGCCTGCTTGTGAATAGTTGGATGGGATCCTGAGCAACCCGGTTTAGCGGAAGGTCCCTGTCCATGGTAGTGGGGTTGGAGCTGGATGATTTCTAAGGTCCCTCTCAGCCCAAACCATTCTTTGGTTCTGTGATTTTAAGAGTTCTCCTAGCAGGAAGCAGGAAACAATTCTGACCACAGCCCCAAAGTCTTGTTGCTCTAAAATCAAGCCACTGCACTCAATTTCCCTCCACCTGAAAGCATGGGAGTGTTGGAATTCCTTGCTTCCCATTGCATTAGGTAGTCTGAGATGTCCATTCTTAACTCTCAAATCAAAGTGGGAACAGCAGCTTGCAGGAATTTTCAAGTGTATGTCGCATTCTGGAGGTCCTGCATTTCCATTTTTATCTCCAGTTGGAGAAGGAAGCAAAGATGATGAACATACAAATAGAAAAGCTCCCACACAAATACTACTTGTGTTCTTCCTGGGATAATGCAAGTAAACAGCTTTCTTGTGGACCAAATTTTAGTGTATTTTTAATAGGAGAATTTCTATCTGGGAAATGTTAGGTATTTAAGAAACATGTAGGTTTGGTCAAATGCTGTTTTGAACAACAATGTTGTACAATTTTCTGGGAGAAGATCCTCCTTTCATATCAGGTAGCTCAGAAAGAGTGTTAAATATTAAGAAAATTAAGTTCCTTTTTAGCAAACACAAACCTGGAGTAGAAAACATCACCAACCTTATAAATTGGATAAGTTTGAACCAGAAAAAACAGATTTCATATTCTTTGCAGAAGAGATGAAAGATATTTGAACTCTCCATCAATAATTAAAGTAGCCCTGAATATGATAAGAATTTTCTATCACAGTTTGGCAGATAGTTGGATAAATCCACCTTATTTTCATTTCCTTTTCATCCAACAAGAGTTCTGCTGTTTGTGTCCAGAAAATACAGCCACTTCCAAGCATCTCTGAATTACTGGTGAATTACTCAGGTCATGTCACAATGCCAATAGCATGGCACCTCACAAAAAAAGCTCTTGAACCGAAATAAATGTATGCATTTATTGTAAACCTTAAAAGAATCAGGTTTACTTTGAGACTTAAATGACTATTCCATAAAAAGTGAAATCATACAAGTGAAAATATAAAAGTGTGGTTTGAAAACGCGGTAAATTCTGTGCTCCTAAGGAGATTTTTTGTGGAGGTGCTGAGCACTGCTCATGTGCAGTGAGTCAGGGAGACTGAGATTCCCTCCTGGCAGTTTGGATGTGTTGGAGGCAGAGAAAGGATGTGTTGGATGGGTGTCATGTGGGGACAGCCCTGCTGGAACTGTTACTGCTTCAGCTCCATCGATTTTGGCAGGAATCTCCCTGACACAGAGCTTGATACTGAAGGATGCTGACCTCCCTGATTACCCCAGGAGATGGGGGCTCAAGAGCTTCACTGAAGACCATTTCCTATTGATTTTCAGTCTGCTTGTTGTGACATGGATCACATTAATCTTGCAGGATGAGGCAGCAGAGCAGCAGCAAGGCAGACAGGATGCCCTGGGCTGGCTGGTTTGTGGTGCCAGCCATTCCCAGCAGCTGGGTGCAATCCAGGTGGGAAATGCTTATGGCAAATGACCCCAGCAACTGCAATTTTCAAAAGCAGACAGTGCTTTGTTGAGGTTTGCAGGGTAACCTCCCACAACCAGAGGCCACAGGCTGGGGTTTGAGCCAGAGAAGGGAGAAGGCTGGTAGGAAGCTGACCCTGTGGAGGTGGGATAGTGCTGCTGCCTGGAATAAAACACAAAACTTTTTTCCAAACAGTGTTAAAATGATAATATAAAAGCAAATCTTTAATTGAAAGCTTTCAAGGTTCACAATGTGGTGATACGCACACGTGGTACAGTATTTCTACAATTCTATAAGGTTAGTTGATTAGTAGCTATCAAATATTGTCCAATTAGAAGAGCAGTTGCTGAGGATGCCCCATTGGAGCACCTCCTTTCTGATCTTTTAGCCCTACATTTTACTGTGTCTATGATGTATAATGCAAAATAAAGTGTCCTTGCCAGAATAAAGGCAAGAGTAAACAGAATTTCAATAACGTATTAGTAAGGGTTTGTTACATTATGGGAGAGGGCAGGGAAAGTACTAGAAGTTATAACTGTGTATTAACAGTCTTCAAAGTTACAAATGTAACTTTGTAGACTGTTTATATATAAAAAAATGAAATGAAAATAAATGAAAAAATATATAAAAAGCTAAAAATCTTCAGGCATCAGTGCTTTTCATCGTGCCAATGCCCTCCCATACACAACTGGCTCAGGCATAAAGCTCCCCACTGGGCAGGTACCAGGACATTCACAAGTATTGAGGGAATTCATCCCTTCTGGTGGGGTATAATCAACTCAAGGAGGCATCTCTTGTGCCTTAGAAGGGATCAAAAACCATAAAGCCCTCCAAAGTGCCCCAAATTTATTTCTGGAGCCTTCCACCAGAGGAATGCATGTGACCCCCAGTGTTGCATCACACTGTGTAAAACTCCCCAGACTGTGTAAAAACCTCCCCAGAGGAGGCACCTGGGTGCTCCCACGTAAACCTGAGCCTTTATTAATTTAGAATTAATTTATCACATTTATCAACTTTGTGTTTCATGGGCTTCCCCCACCCCAGCTGGATCAAGGTGGGACTATCAACCAATGGACATCAAAATTAGAATAATCAAGTCCTATCCCTAATTCCATGGGTGGTGATATCTTTCTATTCTTATCCTTTCTTTCTCTTTCTTTTTCTTACACATTTTCTTCAGTGCTATTTTTATGCTTTTATATTGATGTATTTCTAGAGATAAGAACCCAAATGGCTACAAACCTCCTTTCTATTGCAACAAAATTGTCCAAAAATAAACCCACAGATATATATATACACACATAGAATCTGAAAAATAATTGAGCATGGAAAAGATTGAGGATTCCTAACTCTCTTTAAACAGACTACTGCTCTTCTGTGAGGAAACCAAAGAGAAAAAAATCTCTATGACTCCCACGTTTCCATGGGAAGTAATGTTTTGTATCTTCATATCATATTATATCTCGTTAGAAAGCACTTTTAAGGTACCAAAACATAAAAATAAATCCTGAAACTAATTGCTAAAATTCGAATAGCAGCTTGGAACAACCTATGGTTTGGAAAAAGACATAGATATATGTTACAAAAAATGTATTTTTGGTTTATATATTTGCACACAACACTCCCATCAAGCAAATCCAAATTTTTTTGCACAAGTTTAGGTGTTTCTCTGTGTATAACCCTCACAGAAGAAGATAAGTATTCACTGAATAATATCATGCTATATTTATGCAGCCAAAGATTAATTTCTATAATTTTAATTCTGTGATTACTTAGCTATCCCAAGATTTGATTTTTTTTTAATATCAGAATTTTATGTTCCTCCCTACAGCTGCAAGTTGTCTGCCACACTCACAACAAACCATACCTGTCTCTTTGTGGTCATGCATCAGTGCTACTCTAACTCTTTAAAGTTGGTTTAGATCCCCAGATGGTTTTTTAGTATTCCATTAGTTTGGGATTCTAATGCAGTTTCCCATAAGCATTTCAAGGTAGAAAAAGAAAAAGCAAAAAAAAGGAAAAAATTAATTAAATTAATTCCATTGCAGTCCCATCTGTTATTTCAATGCTCATGTGTGGTAAAAATATTTGGAAGACAAACCTAAAAGAGGGTGGCATTGAGGCACTGCCAGGGCAGAGACATGGGGTGAGGGGATGCAGGATAAAGTGGGGCCTTATCTTTGTCCTGCCAAAGCCCCCCCAAAAAAGTCAGACATTCTCAAACAGGTATAAAATCAAAGCAATATGAAAGTAAAAATGTTAGTTTAATAAAAATTAAAATGACAACTGCGCATTTCTTCCTCATAAAGTTTCAGCCACAGTGGCATTTCTAATAAATTTTAAGTTATGTATCCACTGCAATGTTTAGAAAACCTTCCTTGACTTCAGTTTAAAAAAATCGGTATCTTCTTTATCAAAAAGAAAAGAAAACAAGTTGATCAAAATTCACAGAGTAACATTTGGGGGGAAAAAAATGATTGAAACCCATAGTGTAAAATATGTGACTGTATATAGTAACCATGAAGCAAAGGAAGTATTTGGAGAGACACCTCTGAACCTCTTCTGCTGACACTATTTTGCTGTGTGAGGATGATTATTAATTAGAGCAAGGAGTAAACACTGAGTGAGCAACACTTGGATCAAAATCTCCCCTGGCACTGGGGAGGAGCAGTGGTTGGGACATTCACCAAAACATTCATCTCCTAACTCTGCATTTGATCATCTCCAACCACCCAAGATCTTTGAGTTATCTTCCTGGGTGTTTTAGGGGAACTGAGCCACAGAGCTTGGCTAAGTATTGTAGGCCAAAAATATCAATCCATTTCACAGGTCTAATTGGCATAAGTTATTCCTGCTGGGTGTCTGGGGGATTGAATGAGTGCCAATTCCTCTTGAAGGTTGTTTACTGATTTGATGTGTTAGAAACTTTTATCATATTAATTATTTATGCCATCAGTTGGAGGAAAAAATAATTGTAAGTAAATGCTCGCTGACTATTGAGACAGCTTTAAAAAAAAAACCTCAGTAAGCTTGGATCCAGACAAAAAAAAAAACCTCAATCTATCTTCAAAGTCTTCTACACATTTATTAGTGTGCTTAGAAAATTATTTTGTACAAACTGCTGGTGAGCTTCTTTAATTAGATAAAAATACATGTCACCAAGAACTTGCACCCTCCCAACTCCTTAATTCTGCTTACAGAGAACAAAACAACAAATCCATCTGGAATGCTCTTCCCATCACTAATAACATAAACTGTGTTTGTTCGCTGACTTAAATAAAGAAATAAAAAGCAGATCTTACACACAAACACAGCCTGTGTAAACTCCTACATCCATGGGATAGTTTGGAAAAAAGTCCACTGCCTATTTTATTCTAATTAATTTGTGATAAATCGAAAACCAAAGGCAGCATCTTTAACAAAAAGGGAAGAGCTCTAATAAATGCTAAAAAAATTAGAGTTTTGTGGCCCTTTATGACTTAAATTATTAACCAAGAAGAGAATTTTCAAACCTGCTCATTAATTTTGAGGAGGTTTTTTCATGTTTCTTATTCCCATCAAATTATTTTTGAGGTGTTTTTTATTTTGGGAAAAAAAATGTTATCTGAGATGCTTAAATGCAGACTTGTCTAGCCAGATAAAAACTAAGTCAAAAGAGAGCATCATTCTATAGTGTTTTGACAGACAAAATATAGCTTCAAATAAAAAATAAATGGCACAAGTAACTTTTTGGTGGAATGTTGGGAAAATAGGGGAAAAGGTCTTTCCAATTAAATTTAACAAAACGCATCAGTTGAATAACAATGCCACGGGAAATACAGAGAGTGCATCTCATCAAATTCAAACTTGAAGAGGAACAGTCAAAACCAAGTGCTCAGTTCTGCTTTCCTACAATGAAAATTCCACCAAAATACTCTGGACCTTAATTTTGTAGATCAGATTTCAAGCACAGCACTCCCCAGAGGGAGGGACATTTTTTTGGAGGTGTCCTGTGCAGGGCCAGGAGTTGGACTTGACCTTGTGGGTCCCTTCCAGCCCAGGATATTCTGTGATTCTGTGAACAGGAGCATGGACTAAAACAGTGCAGGAGAATGGTTAATTTGAAAATTAAATTCCCACATCCAATAGGCAAAACTATTTCTTTGCCTGCCAGAGTACCTGGATACAAATTCCAGTTTTGCACAGTAGATGAGAATAATGTATGAGATAGGTGCCTCAATACCAATCCTCCAGCTGAGAGGGACATCACTGCACAGCCAACTGGGACAGTTTCTTTTGCACAGAACAGCAAAAATCTTTTGGCATAGGACATCAGCTGTTTTCTCCCCTTAGTTATGAATGCTTTAGATGATGAGCCAACTTCATTTGTTTCTTCAAATAAATTTTTGACTTCATATGACCTAAGTAGAAATTGCATTTTGTCTGTAAGTGAATAACTTCACAAAAATCACCTAAGCATACAAACCCACTCACACCTCAGTTATGAGCAAAGGATGTATCCAAAGTTTGATGATTTAAAAAATCATTTTAGTTATATTGTTAAGTCTAAACCCCCTTGTTTCTAGGGAATCCATAACTTTCCCTCTGTGAGTCTACAGCAACAAACAAGTTTGTACTGATATGAATTAGTTATGCTATCGCACATTAATGCTGTAGAAAAATGAAGCTGTTGACAATCAAAAGCTGACAGTGTTGACAACTTAAAAACTGCAGGGTTAATTTCAGATTAATGCAAAACAAATCCTATTTGCCAAAAAAAACCTTATGACTTTTAAACCAAATAAAAGGCTTGAGGTTTTGTTTGTTTGTTCTCTGTTTTGTTTGGGGTTGTTTTCCTCAAAGAGCAAACAATGATAGTCTGAATAAGAAATGTTCTAAGTAATGCCTAAATAAATATTCAGACTGAAAACTTTCTTCAACACTGCACTAAAAAAATGTATGAAACAAAGTGACTGAAGATAAAATGGGGATATTTCTGCTCTTTGGTGTTTGTTTTTGCCCTATTTTTCCACAGATTTTTCAGGAGGTTTAAACGTCGGTGAACCAAAAGATAATCCAAAGAATATAATTTTTAACACTGTTAAGTTATTCTGTGGAGCAGTGCTGAGTGCAGCATCTTAACATCTCCTAGAAATGTGGCCTTTAAACAAGACACTATCAGGGTTCACCAGTTTTTATTTGTTTTCATAATACTGTTTTCTGAAGAAAAATGCACAAGCTGTTGGTATTTGCTGTCCCTAAGTGAATGGTTGGGATGAGCTGTTAAGGAATGGTCAGGATGAGCCCTTAAGGAATGGTTCTTGTGTAGGACCTGATCCTTGCTCTCTTTCCTCCTGCTGAGCATGGCCCTATCCCTTGAGAGCACTTTGGAATTGGATTTCTCCTGCAGCCTTTGACTGCATCAAGGACTAGCTCAGATTTCCTGCCCAGCTCCAGAAGAGGGAATTTTCACCAGGCCACATTCCTTGGGCTGTTCAGGATCCTCAGGACTTTTCCTGGGCCATGGATGTGGCAGCAGCATGGGGCTGACAGGAGCTCTGCTGGGAGTTTCTCTGCCTGGGCATCTCCAGAGGGGTTGAAAGGACAGGGTAGAGCCTGGCAGCCACTGCTGTGCTGCCCTTTGTGACAGGCTATGGTGGCTCTCAAGAAGTAACCAGCTCCTATTAAGGAGCTTCACCGTGTTTTTCCAAAACCTGACCCTTGGCCAAGGCAAGAACAGCTTTGACCAACATTTCACTCAGAAATGTTCCATGACACCAGCTCAGTGCAGGCTGCAGGAAGCTGAATGGCAAAGCTGCTTGGCCCTGAGGGCACATTAAAAACCACTCAGAAAGAGCAAATTCTCCAAGGCTCAGTGTCACTCTCAGACTATCACAGCTTGGAGGAGCTGGTGCTCAGGATTTTACGAAGAGATTTTTTTTTCCGTGCAAAGCCACACTAGATTCTCCTCTCCTAAGGTCCTTTGGGAACAGCTGGTGCAAGGAAGTTATTCCTCCTGCAAGGTATGGAAGTTAATCCAAGCATCCCCATGTCCTGTGGGGGCTGGTTCAGGCACCAGCCCACTGAGGCAGCCTCTCCCTGCCTCTGCAGATCCCTGTTTGAGCACCAGGGAAGAGCCTGAGCAGGGGGCTCTCAGGTGGTGTCCGGCTCACAGAGCCTAAGAACAACACAGAGCCAGAAAAAGGACTCTCCAGATGTGCAAAGAGTAATTTCTACAGCCTGTTGATTGCTGTGCTCTTCCTCACATCCTGTCAGCACAGTATTCCCTAGGCTTGGGTTTTGTCTGTCCATGGAGAGAGCACGCTCCCAGGTTCTGCACAAAAATTGTGTTTCCTGCACCCTCTCTCGCTGACCTTGAGCTAAGGCTGGCTCTTTATTCTCAACATACAGTCAGGCAGCTGTAATTATTGCTTCATGTGTCTGATACATTTCATCTGAGATAACACATTTCAGCTGGAGGCTGAATTGACAAAGGGAATCCGGAAAAACAGATTTGTTTACACTGTCGGGCTGGCAGCATGTGGACTGCTTGACTTTTGTTTAAAAAAAAAGAAAAAAAATGCACTCTGTGAAGTGGTTTCCAAAGTACTGCTATCAAGATTCAGAAAGTTAGTCTTTTTCACCACTGAAAAATGTGGCATTTACAGCTCACTTACTGAATGTTTTCTTTTTTCCTTGTGTATAAGTAGCTCTCAGCACATTGTTAAAGGAAAACTTGAAATAATTGAAGCTGGGGGAAAAAAGTGTGAACAGATAAAATTACTAGTTTTTCACTTCCATTGAAAAAGGTCAAGAAGGACATTGAATAACAAAAGCCAAAGGAATCTTTTTAAACATTGAATTTCTCGAGAGTTTAGGGCAAGTGTCCTGCAGTTCAGCAGATAACCAGATCACATGCACAAACACCTTTGGTTTGGAGCAACTACATGATGTTCTGTGCTCCAAGTCAGTTTTTCTTGTGACTTTTATTGCTGATCTATATACAAAAAAAAAAAAAAATTATAACATTTATTATTAGTTCAATTGCCCTGAAGAGTCCAGCTACCAACTACATTGCTGGGGAGAACTGCAATCAAATATTTTTCTCCAGTACTTTTGTTGATCATGGTTCTCAATATTATCATGGAGAAGGCTTCATGCTTCCACCAGAGCAGGTCAATAAACCAAACTGTCTTTTGTAGCCCTCTCTCTGCTACTTATTTCAAAACAAATACCTGCAAATGAATCTTACTCTTATGAAATCTGCATTAACAAATAGATATGTATACTATAAATACAAAATAACAACTAAATCTCCTACTACTTCAGTGAGAATACATTGAAAAATATATACTTTCCTAAAAATGTGTTCTGCAGGAAAAATTCACAGGAGAAAGAGGAAAAACCAGTTGAGTTGCTTGCTAGGTGTTTCAGGCAGCAAATGTAGTCAAGAGTCAGGTGTGCTGCCAAGCACTTTTGTTTGCCTTCCCTCTTTCAGCTGATTGGTTTCACAAACAAAAAATTGCCTTTTAGTGTATTTGAGGGGCTTAGGAAAGCTTGGAAAGAGAAATTAGCCTGAGGACTATTAGAGATGAATTTTGACTTCTTTTGTATTTAACAAATTTGAAAAGAAAAAAGAGAATTAAACATACTGCTGAGGTTTAGGAAGAAGAGGAAAGAAGCCACACTGAAGGAAGAAGTAAAAAATATGAGACAGAGAAGCTAAAATGAGAAGAATCCTCATCAGGGTGAATTCAGTCATGGATTCAGTTCAGTTCAAACACCAGTCTTGCTAACTCAGACAGGCTTGATCATCAAAGGATGCAAAAACTGCCCCAGCACCATGGTAGCACAGAAGGAAACTTGTCAGAGAGCACTGTTGGGGAAAAAATGGATCCTTATTCCTTGGCTGCCCACTCCTTGCTGCTCATCTTCTGCAAAGGGAGGCTCCAGGCAGAGCCACAGTGTCCCTGCAGTGACACCCACATCACCCAAGCAGCTCCTGTCCTGCCCAGCCCTCCAGACTCCCCTGGTGTTTAATCCCCTGACAGGCTGCACCAGTGTAGGGATCTCAGGCTGCAGCCCAAGCAGGATCTAGTGGTGGTCAGAGCAGTCTCCCACCAGACAGTGTCCTTCAGCTGGTTTCTTTGCTCTGGGAAACCTCTCGTGCTCAGCTGCCACTTCTGAGCCTGTGGTTTATTGGGAGCAACAAAACCATGCTACTGGCTTCCCTGGGAGTTTGGTTCCTGGGAAAGCTCCTGGTCAACAAGTAGCAGTTTGAACATCAATCTCTGCAGCTGAAGCACTTATCTGGTAGGACCTGCTGCAAGCTCAGGAGCACAATCTCAAGCTGTCACAAATGTGACCCCCTTGCAATTCCTTCTGCTGTTCACAAGGTTTATTCGACAATGTGAAAATGCACTCTGTGGTACTGAAAGGCACTGCTTCATTATCCCACATAAACTGGCTTAAAGTATATTAATCTTTTATGGTTTTTATTGCTAACATTGTGGCACAGTGAAACCTGTGCCTGGCTAAGGGTGGGAAGCATTAATACAAGGAAAAGCTGCAGCACACTGACAGATCCAGCTGATGGGAATCTAGTGGCAATGGTCAACAACACTCAAGAAAGAGAGTGTTGAATTTCTGATCAGAAGAACCAGGCATGTTACAAGTAGGCTTTCAATTTTCAAGGATCTAAGGGTTTCTGCTGTGCCACAATAAGGTGAAGGTCTCCCTCTCAGAGGTGCCCCTTTACAACACAGCAGAGCAGATTCTCCCTGTGTGTGATTTGCTCAAGCCACCAGAGCTTGTGATGTGCTCTGCTGCACATCACCTGTCATTAGCACTTAACAGCAGTTCATTAACAGGGCAATTTCACCGTGCTGCTGCAACAGCCACAGCTAAAGCATGTGCCAGAAACATAACTGTTTACCCATAAATATCCATTTCCTTTTATTTTGGTAATAGAGCAATATGGGTTTTCTTCAAAAGCAGCTGGATGATTTGTTTGGTCCATGTGTGGCTTAGGACTGGACTGAAGTGGAAAGTGCTAGCTAGTTACTAGAAATATAAGCCACCTTTAGCATGTGCTGCCAATCTGACCTTCCTGGGAAGGTGTATTCTGTAGGAAATTAGAAGCAGAAGTGGCATGGAGTGAAACGAAGTAAACACAATCGGTCAAGCAAAAAAAGGCAGATGCTGCACATGTTCCTGTCTTCTGGAGTAATGTGTGCAAGTGCCATGGATGTAGGGAGGGTTTCCACAGGACATAAAGAATCACCACAAGCTAATATAACATATAATATAACATAATCATATCATTAATATAATGTAATAATACAGCCTAACACGAACCTCTGCCTTCCAATACTCAGAGATCTACTTCAAAATATTTTGCTAAAATAGTATTTTCTCCTCTAAATGAACTGACAACAAATCTGAACTTCAGCAAGCAGTTTGGGGCACTTAGATGGGGAGTCAGGAGCTCCAAGCTCTGCCAACAGAAGTGCTCCTTGAGCAAGTGATTCCTCCCTGTCTGATTTTTGTTCCTTTAGGCATTTACACTGGCACTCCTTAGGGACAGGGGCTGTCTTTTACCATATATATAATATAAAGACAGATTTAGCAAAACAACCCCTCCCCTGCCACCCTCTCTCCTTCCTGTAATCCTACCAGTCTTTAGCTATTATTTGTATCAATATTTCTGTTTCCAGAGGTTTCAGGCTCCTCTCAGGTTATTGCAGTGCCTCTTTCTCAGCTCTTCTGAAGGAAACAGAGATTCAAATGTAAATTGCTGAAAAAAAAACAGGCAGGCATCTTTACCAAGATGTATTTGTGTGGATTTGTGCTGGCAGAAGGATGCACCTGAAAGAGTGCTAATGGGAATTTGGCTCACAGGATGGATGGAAACCCAGAGGAGGCTTGTTTTAGCAGTGAATACTTCACCCTGTTGAAAGGCTGCAATCTGTGTGAGGGTGTACACATATATATTTATCACTCTTTTTTATGCACTCACATAAAGATACTGTTCTAGCAGCTGTTTCAAATAAAAAAGCCTCTGTAACTGGCATGTGGGTAAAGATCATTTGTAAAGAAAAATCTTACTACAGTGTGGATCTGTGTCCTATGCAGAACACTTTTTTTGGTTACAGCACTTCTGGATTGCAAGGTAAAGAAAATAAAGTATCACAATATACATTTTTGTTTGTTTGTTTGTTTGTTTTGGGTGGTTTTGTTTGTGGTTTTTTAGAAGGACTGAGCCAAATTATTTAGAACTAAACAAAAGAATTCTGAAAACTGGAGCCTTCCATCAGAAACTCTTGATGCTAAAGGCAGAACAGGCTGGGGTTTAGATCCTGGATGGGAATTTGGATTTGCATGTTTTCTTGTCAGAAGAGTATTTTTAGCTCAGAGGGAGGACAAAAAACAATGACATAGTTTTAGTGAAATTTCATGAAATCAATTTCTAAGCCTTCTTGGACCTCAAAGTCAGTAAAATTCAATTTACTTTAAGCCACAAACCATATTTCCTAATGTGCTTTGGTGGGCAGCCAACAGTTCACATTTGACAAAAGCTTTTGTTCTGTGTGCATTTTCTGAGCTTCTGGCATTCTCAGAGGGGAGCCTTTTTTCTCTCTTCTGGATTATTTGAAAGAGATGCAGGCTGCTGTCCTACTGCTGAAGTTCCAATGATGCACTGCAAAGAATTCCAACTGAGTTACTCTAGAGTTACCCTGGTTTAACTTAAAGCAAAAATGTGAACAGAAGTTGACTTCCAATTATTGTCAGAAAATTCATAACTGAAATACGCAGAAAAAAATCCCACATAGCTGTGATGAGCAAAAATCCTGCCAATCCTGCATCTAGAGGTGTAAACATGTCATGGCACATAGACAAAACTGCTCTGATTAGTGCAGGTCACCACTCGTTTATTCCAAATAATTTCATTTTTCAGAATCCCCTTGTGCATATTCAACCCACTTTACTGCTTCTGTGGGAGCAGAGACAGATTCTGCAGATCTGGGAGAATTTATTTCTTTTTCAAAGCTCTGGGTGTGGGTTGAGGTGCTGTTTTCAAGTTTGTCAGCAGGCTGTTCTGAAAAGGATGAATGATAAAGCAGGCTCTGATTCCAGGGATGTGTTTGGAGATGCAATGCATGCAGGGAATGAGGGACTGACAAAAAATCTTGGAGAGTAGGGGGAAAAGAAGACATGAGGAAAACGTTTAATACTTTAAGCCAGTTCAAAAGATGTTTGTCATGATTTTGGAGGTCTGTCATACACAGAAGTTGTGGATTTATTGCACTATCAACTCACAGAGGGCAGTCCTTGTGTCTGTGTTGTTCTGCACACTCCCAAAGTTTCACATGTTCAGTGATTTCTGCACTAGAACTTGGGTGCCTTAAAAAGCAGGAAACAAACCCTCATAATTTACCCAAGTTTAAAAAAAGGTGGGTGAGAGAGAGAAATATCATGGGGTTACAAGCTAAGCTGTTTCCATTTTTCTCTGAGATGCCAATATGTTCATCTAAGCCCTCATTTATTTCTGACAAGTGTTACAAGTCTTGCTGCAAACAGCAATGTAGGAGTCCAAAAGATGTGAATATTTCAGTAAGGACTGGTAAAAGCTGAGATGTAATCATTGTCTGGAAATTGTCTTCCTTTTGACCCAGCAAGAGGCAGTTCCAGTTCACTCTGTTCTGAGCAGTGATAATCCAGTAAAATCCAAACAATCTGCTCCCAAAGTCCACTGAAGCCAGGGAAAAAAATGTTGATTTCAGCAAGTTGTGGTCCAGGCACTTCTATTCTGAGACAGGAAGAGGAATGACAAGAAAGGAATTTCTATCATAGTTTGCAATTAGGACAGAATTTTAGAATAACATCACTTGAAATGATAAAGATTTTACTGAAGATAAGAAAATTTTAAAAGTGTGGGAAATAGTGGTATGAATTGGCATAGACCTCTTTTCCTAGAATTTGTTCCATGATATTTTCCTTGTTACAATGAATTTCTGCATGCAAGTAAGATGTGGTTTTGTTCTTATGAGAGTTAAATTATCTTTTAGAGAGAAGCTTCTTTCTAGTTTCTCACTGCTGCTTAATGATGAAACAAGTTGGATTATTTGTAAGGAATAAGGCAAATACAATGAAATAAAAAAATAAATACATTAAAATAAATAGAAAAGGAAAAACAAACAAAAACCTAAACAAACAAAAGAAAAGCCTGAAAGAAAGAAAAATAAGAGACATTCCAGGCAGTCTCCCTAACCCCTGGGATAGGCTGAAAGAAAGCAAATTGACAGTTCATAAATGCATATTTGAACCTGTCTATAAATATGTTCGATATTTGCAGTGGTCACTGGCTTCAAAGCAATGTTGCTCTATTAGCACAAGGAGTTTAAATTTAAAGAATCCCTTCTGAGCCACAGTAAAGGGCATATTATCATTTCTTCCAGAAACACTTCCAATGGCTGATTGTGCAAGCATTTTCATTAACATAAGACCTTTAATAAACCTCTATTAATAACAAGAAAACATGCACAGAAGGTCAAAGGCTTTTCTCTGGGCCTCTGACCTAAACATTTTGCCTCCTTTTGTGTCCTCCTTTCCCAGAGGTGTCATTGTGAGGGCTATGTCTGCTTCAGAACAAGAAGAAATCTTGACCAGAACAGCTGCCCAGAGGCAGATCTCAGCACTGCTGTCTTCTCTCTGAAATGTGTGGCAATTCGAGTTAAAAATTATCAGAGGAGCTGCTAAAGCTGGAGAATTAAATATAAATAAACATAATTTACTAACTTTCTAACCATATAACCAGCAGCAGCTCTGCCTGCACCCTCATGCTGGCTTCCAGCAGAGGACCAGCCCCTGGTCAGGTTCACAACTCCTGGTTGTGGAAAAGGCTCTTTTCTGCCAAACTACCAGAAAGATATCACAGCAATTTTTCTCCCATTCAAATACAACAAAGCAAACCTGCTGACTCAAAAACATTCAAACTCCCTTTTGCAGAAGCTGCTTAGAAGCCTAGAGAAATTAAAAATCAATGATCATGGAATAAAAGCAGGTAACTCAAACAAGGAGGAAGGAAGGAAAAACCTGTCTAGCCCAGGTTGCTGACTGGAGCAGTGATGCAGAGCCTTGCACCCCACAGCTGCTGGTGCTGCAGGTCTGCAGACATCTCTGGTTCACCTTCAACTTTACTCCTGGTTCCTCTTTCCAATCAGGAACAAAGCTGCTCCTCTCTTCTTGTTTTTCATCACAGATCCCATAATATCTGACTTATAGTGCATGCAAAATTTAGATAAAGCAGAACCTAGTGAAAGGATGCAAAATACGTGGAAATAACGTGTTAGTGTGTGGTTAAGAGTTTAATGGAGGGCTACTTAAAATGCAGGATGAGAGCAATTCTTAGACAAATTATGGTTGTTGTCTGAATTCCAGTTTTTCCAGCTCTCCTGAGTGACATGAGAAGCCTCTAGAAGATGGAAGAACCAAAATAAAATCAAAATCCTAAAAGAGGAACCATGATTTTATCCTCCAAATAAATCTATTTTCCTCAGAGCAGATGATAAATACTGTTTGAGCCTTTCCTAGCTGTTGCCATAAAAATTCAGTATTTCCCTGCAGGATTCTGAATTTATTTTCAGTTATAGCATCTAGATCTTCAAGGATAAAAAAGGGAGACTACCAAACTTGCCTGCAGGCTATGTTTTTCACCAAAGTGGATTGCTTGGCTCTATTCATCACACTTTAGATGCTACAAATCTTTTAGGGCTACAAAACCCATTCCCAGCATTGCAATTCCTGCTTTCCACTGCTAAAAACCCAATTGTCTTTTTTTACTACATTTTTCCAGTCCTCCTTTCAATCTTCATAGTTTTAACTTTGTGATCCGTTCCTCTGTACCTCTCTTGTGTGCCAGGGAAGCTTCAGCCCATGTCCCCAGACTCACTGGGAGTGTTTTATTTCAAGTTTCAGGTCCTAACAGGGACTCTAGTGGCTCCTTGACCTGTATATAATTTATACTCTGTGACTGAAGGGAAGAGAAAAAACTGGACTTATCCTCAACAAAGTTAATTCTTTACAACAAGGAATGTAAACGACGATTCTTTACTCCTGGAAATTCAAAGTTTTTTGTTTTTTGGTTTTTTTTAAACAGACTTTGTAAATTTCTGCAAGTTATTTTAATAATTTTGATTTTTTTCCCTATCCAGGAAAAAAATCCCAACCAGGTGTAATATTTCACTCTGCATTCTTTTTTCTCACCAGTCTGGTTAGCAATGAATCTGTGTAGTAAAGTTTCATTTTTGGCTTTGAGGGGATGAGGACATTGCTGTTCATATAGACTTTAAATAAAGTTAAATGAGATCATAATTTTAGCTGGGCTAAATTACAAGCAACTCCTATGACTGGTATGATTAAATCTCCTAGGCAAGTCCATTTTATTTGGAGAATCATGATAAATTAGTGTTGCCTACTTTGGACAGTGAAGAAACACCTTTAACCAACTTTTCCAGAAAAAGAAACCATAACAAGCTGAGAGCATGCAATTTATTTATTTTAGTGTCACTAATCCCCAGGATGTTTCTGAAAATTAGAAAAGCTCCCAGTCTGAAAGGCAGAATATTGTCAGTCAGATCCAAACTGGAGAACTAAAAATAATGTTTGCCAAAGCCGAGTGGCTTAGCAAGGCCACTTTCCTTGAAGCTGGTAAAGAATAATGAAGAAAACTGAGAGATGGAAATGAAAACTACTTTAAAAATATGTGATTTGATGGCAGGCAGCAAAGCCAGGCGATTGCATGGGGAGTGCCTTTCATCAGTAAATAATTGCAAATATGAAATAAAAAAACTGCTTATCAAAGAAAGCACAAACCTTTATTCTACAGTAGAAATAATGTTAATATTGTACACTTCTTAACCTTGAGCAATCTCCAAAATACACAGGGACTGCTGATGCAAATTAAGGCCTTGAATTAGTGATACCTTGGTTTAAACATTAAGGTTCTGCTGCTAAAGACTGGAGTAAGTAGCAATCAGTTTTGGCTGTGATTTTCAGTCTCTGTATTCCATGGGGACTAGGTACTGCAGGTCTCAGAGCAGATCTATTATCTCATCCCCAAGATGATTTTTCATTAGTGCTTTTATTAATTTAAATCAGATATGTGCTGTGGAGGAAGCTTTTATAATCCCCCTGCTCTCATAAAGCTGGTTATATTAGAGTCTAAAGAGAGTGCTCAGTTTACAGCCTTGTTAACATGCTAACAAGCAAAATCTTACATTCTACAAGCCCCTTAATAAAGTGATAAATTAATTAGCTTGCCTGGACAATAAAGGTCTGAGACCATCAGCTAATATGAATTTAATCTTGCTTGTGTTTCAAACATGGGCACTCACACTGCCATGACAATTGAGGTCAGGTCAGTGGGTGTCAGGACTGGATTTCTACTTGGCCTCTCTTCAGAAAAGTAGAATTTGTCCTGTGTCCCTTTCTCTGACAATCACAAGCAGAAACCTCAGCCATCACTGGAGTCCTTCTTTGCTGCTATAAACCCAACAGTAAGGAATATTTTTCTTCTGTCAGAAATAAGGTTCCTATAAGTACTTAGGCCCTCAGTACTCAATGACTTTATTAATTTTTTTTTCCTACTTCCACTCTTTTTATGCCAGTGGAGAGAAAGTTGCCCACCTCTAATTAGTGAAATGCAGGATTGATCTACATTTCCTATTTCTGCTTGGAATTTCAAAAGTTTATCCTTGCTTCTGCTTCACCCATACCTATTATTAGAATTTCTTGTCATCTTCTGAAGTAAAACATTGTTTGCTCTGCTCTTCTGGCTCTATTCTCACACCCCTTTTCCTACCCTTCCTCACCCAATCTTTTGTTTCTTCATCTCTTCATTATTTTGTTTTTTTAAATCTGTTGTTAAGAACATAAAACTCAGAGCTCAGCCTGAACCTTGCACTTGCAAACAGAGTCTGTTCATTTGCTCCCTGGAAACCAGTATTTTGTAGGGATGCAGGGAAACCAAGCTGGGAATGGGGCGCAGCTGGATTATTGGCAATTGGCAAAGAGAGAAGCAAAGGATTACAGAGGTTCAATCTATTCTGTGTGAAATTGGGGCATGAAATATTATAACCTTTTAGAATTAGCAGCAGCCATAAAGCTGAGAAAACTTACTGGAATCCCACTCATGTAAAATGTAATGGTGTATTCCTGCACTGCAGATATTGTATGGCCAGATCGTAGTTAAACACATTATAGGGTTCTGAACTGCAGACATTAGTGGAAACAGACACTAAAATCCAGAAGGGGGTATCATTTTCTAAGTGAGGATAAGAGGTGATCAATCCATGTCTTTCAAAAATCTCATCATAAAGTCTAAATACTTTACGGGTAAGAGATCCAGACAATTCCCAAGCTGTTTAGCAACTGGAAACACAAAACACACCTCAGGTGATAGCTTCAATAATGGGCTTTCAGCTGCAAACAATCCAATCGTGGCTCTATGGTTCTAGAACTTTCTTTTGTTTGTTTATTCAATGCTTGTTTCTTCAAGGACAGAAATAGTGGGGCAAGGTTTTATTTGTTGTTTGGATTTGTTGCGGGTTTTTTTTCCCCAGAGATCTTGAAGTGACGCATGAAAATTTCTTCATCTTAAAGGCAGGCAAATAAATAAGACTTTTAGAAACAAGAAGCCTCAACTATCTTTGCTAAGATTACCATGGATGTCTAAGAATTGTCTGTGAAGAAGGATCTGCAGTGAACAGCCTCTGTTTGGGTGACACAGAATTCTCTGCACTCTCCAAAACAGGGAAAGAGTCCCATAAATCAGAGGAACAGACAGCAGTGAAGGCTGAGTTTTAAACATCTTGTAAACCATTATTCTTAAATACTTTCTAAAACTTAATTAAATAATCAGTGAAGACACAAGAACTATGCTGAAAAGCAAAAGGTAATCAAATGTTTAAATAGCTGCCATATTGCATCTGAATGAGAAAGAATTTATGTTGATAGTTCTATTTCTTAGACAAGGTTCAAAAATAGTTTTTTGCTTTATAAGAGGGAGAAAATTGTAGACTGAGTGGGTGGTAATGGATAGGCTTGGAGGAGTTTGGTTTGTATAAGGAAATAAACACATTTGAACCTTGAGTTATGAAAAGACAGAGGGCAAGAGCATGTGATTGAATGATAACACTTGTTCAACAAATAATTTAGAGGTAGGCTGCAAAAGGTTGGGAGAATATATCAACATGATTGCAACTGTAACATTAGGAGAAGAAGTTTAAGATTAGAATTATCTTTTAAGAAAAGAAATATCCTGCTTTTAAAGGAGGAATTAGCAACGAAACACTGTACAAAGGAAAAATGAGAAACCAAGGTCGTGTCAAATTCTTAACACTCAGTGCATGTTAACAAACAAAGCCATTCTTACACATTTTTCAAACCCATCCTTTTTTGTACTTCAATGTCAAATTAAGCACTTGTGGTGAGAATGGCAAGAGGTAAAATCCAGTATGTCAACAGAGCTTGTGTGCACTGTGCTCTGTGATCAGACCCTTTCAGTGAGAGCACTGGTTCCTTTATGATGCTGTACACATCTCCTGACACCACTTTGGTGATATACAACCCCCCAAGGTTAAAAAGGCCATTTCTGCAGGAGTGTGTGCTCAGCCTGTGATCTCCAGCCGGGCTGGGCTCCTGTGTTTTACTGGCACGGGCACCTGTCCACCAGGAATTGGTGCAGGCATTGTAGGTCACTGACAGAGAGTGTCGTGGGCAGGAAGGGGAGGAAGGAACAGCTCCTATCAGAGCAGAATTTAAGTGATCTGATGGATCTTTTCTCATTTCATCTGAGACACCTTTTTTATCAACAGCAGTAAGGTGTATGTTTTAAAGTCTTTGCCTTGTTGGCAATCTTTCCAGTGGGGTAGTGGCATTTTCAATGCCTAAACCAGACTAAATTGTTATTCTTCAAGATTTCTGGTGAGCTTTAAGTTCCCACACTTGGGGTGTTTCATTAAAACTCTACTGTCAGGAACAGAGCATCCATTTCTCCCAGAGAAGTCCAGACTCCTGTTTTCTTTGGCCCAGGCCACTCTGGTACTCCCTGGGGACCCTAGTGAGGACAGATACTTGGGCAAAAGCTCAGACCTTGGCTCTGAATTTGGGGAACACTTATCAAACATGAGCCATTCCAAATCAAGTGTTCTGGCTGTGGAGAACTGATGGTTTTCCATAAACAGAGCTACCAAGTGTGCAGAAACACAAGGGCAAAAGGAACTGCAACTACTTCAGAAGAAATGTTGGATTCTACCCCTGTTTCAATATATTATAGGTGTGTTCTGGAAAATCGTAGCAACCTATCCCAGAAAATCAATTTACTATATTCAAGGAGAAATAACCACCAAGACAACTGTAGTTGACTTAATTGCAGTTCTACAGAAATGGTTCAGAAACAACACTATAGCCATTAATGCCATGCTGCTGGGAAAAGGAAACAAAAAGCCATCCTGGAAATTACAACCAGGCTAAATAAGGCACAGACCAGTTCTCTGTTCTGCCCAGCCCTAGTGAGACCTTGGCTGGATTAATGTCTCTGTTATGTGGGATATTTAAACAAACACATTGGCCACCTCAAATTCACAGAAAGACAGAAGTAATGATCCAAGCTCTAGAAAACACAATCTGTAAGGCAAGATTGAACCAATTGGCTTTGTTCAGTGAAAAAAAGAGACAGAAGTAGGCTGGGTCTTCTCTTGGGGTGCACAAACATCTGCTGCTGAGTAAACACACAAGGAGAACAATCATGTTGCATTTGAGCTAATTTGAGCTAGGTATAGGGAAGAGTAACACAGTGACAGGATAGACTGAAGGAGATGTTGTGGACTTTTCACTGTAGGAGCTAAAAAAGAAAAGGCTGGGCAAAAATCTGTTAGGAATTAGTATTCCTCACCACGCCCTGGGAGTGTGCTGAACAGCTCTGCCACCTTGTGCCTCCCCCTTCCCAGCCTCTGATTCCCAACCAGCTCTCTGTGTAAGAAAAACTATTTTATTCAAGTCTTCTGCAGAAAATATTATTGCCCTTGATTGGAAGAGCCAGGTAAGTCCTCATCAGTGTCACAAAGAGCAACCCAAGAGAAAGGAAAAGGCAGGAGAGCTCTGTGCAGCCCAGCTGCAGGAACCCTTCCTGCTTACACTGAGTAACCCAGAGATGTTTATTTGCCTCCCTCTCTTCCCCCTCCCCTTGTCTAGAAAGCAGTCTAGACATTAAGATTTAGATTTTCTGGAGAATATTTGTTCCATTTTATCAGCACACAGTAAGGTAAGAAGATTTGATGTACTAAAATAGAAAAAGTAATTGATGTTTTATCTAGGGATAATTATCTGTCTTTCACATTGCTTTTTCCCACACATAAGCTCAGCTAAAAACACTCTTTTACTTTTCAATTCTATTTCTTCTGGAAGACCTCTTGCTTGCTAAAGCTTTTGAAAATGTGGAATGGGATCTACATAGTAGGGCTAATAAAAAAAGGCTCTATTAATCATAATCATAAATTGTGATCAAGTCCACTACAGGTATAATTTCTCTCGCTCAAAATATGATAAAAGATAGGATCAATCATTTAATATTCTAGTCACTGCAGTATTTTTCTTTTAGACACATTCTGGATATACTGGATATGCTGAGTATCACAAAAAAAAAAAATTGAAATTATTTGAAATTTGAAAATATTTGAAAATATTTGAAAAAAATTATAATATAATACTTATTTGATGGAAATTACTGTAAAGAAACCTGTTTTTCTCCTTAATTTATATCACAATTTAGCCTTATGCTAGAAAAGTCATAGCCTCCAAATCTGCCTCTTGAAGTTCCCAACTTACAGATGTTGAGATCTTAGAAGAGGATCCTTAATAAAATATCAAATGTGTTCATCTATAAACGTCATGAGAGATATAAATCAAAATCAGGGTTTTCTGAAAAGCTTCTGTCTCTGTAAGACATGAAATCGAAGTTCAAGATTCACTGTAGGTTTTTTAAACTGTGGCTAAAGCTCAGCAGTTTTGTAGAGTCCTCATTAAATTCTAATTTTATATCCACAATGATCAAGATCATATAAAGGCACCCAGATTTCTGCCTGATTGGACAGTCTGGAAGATGAACATGGCTGTAACAGTATTTCATCTGTGCTGTATAAATTTGCTATTAAAACTATGAATCCTTTTAAAATAAAACCCAACAGGCTAAATAATCCAATTTACATCTCCACTGAACTCTGTCATTAGGGCACTTGGTGATCTTGTTAACTTCTGCCTCAGCAGCTTTGCTGGCCCCATGACCTTCGAGCCTCCTTTAAATAGAAACTTAACAATTTGCACTGATGACTTGGAGAATAAAGCAAAAAAAAAAAAAAATCCTAGATTTGGAAGAAGAATCTAGAAGCAAATCCATGTGGAAATGAACATTCTTAATTTAGAAATCCTAATGCTGAGGAAAAAAGAACAAAGACAAAGGGATCACTCACTTCTGTGCAGCATTTAAGTCATACCAGGAATATTTAGCTCAGTTTTGATCTTCCCAAGTTTAATAAAGACATTAGAAAAATTGCCAATATAATGTCCTTGAGGGATTTCACAAGATTCTCAAGGGGAAAAATCCTCATCTCTATTTATCTTATTTATAATTGACAGTAGGTATCTATTGGCATCTATCAGTAGGTACCTACCTGTCTAGGCTCCTGCCTTGTTAGAAGAGCAGTACAAATAATTCCAATTTAATTTCTGGTTTGAAAGCTAAGCTCTTTTATTTCTTTAGGAGGATTGATACCTCACTCAAAATTCAAAAGTTTCAAATTCTGTGTCAACTGTGTTCCAACTGTTCTAGAGGTAACTTTAAAAAGCAGCCAAAAAACCTCTAAATACTTTTTAAGGTTTCAGCCCTAGAAATGTATGAACTTATCAAGATGAATTCATATCTTTTTATACCTGACTCTTTATACAACAGCCTAGACACTGTCTGTAAATTTTTTCTGCTTGGAGGGTTTTCTTTTGGTACCAAGTGTCATTTTTTCCTCTATTTTATTGTATGTCTACTTCACACAAAAATTGTCATACATGTGAATGAATGTTTAAATCTGTAATCTCTGTACCCTGATAAAGTAAATTTTATTTATACTTTTTTGTGCTGATAGAATTCTACACATAGGACTCCACTTGTAGAACTCTTTGCCACTGGAGATGAAAACGTGATTTTTTTGTCTTCCTTTTAGTAAAAGGAAGCTAAACATAGATGAGCTCAGTTCAATGCTTTTTTTCACACATCTGAGTTATCTAAGGTGTCTGATAACATCTTGACCTGAAGATGTTCAGAAAAACTTACTATCTTTGCAAATTCAATTAATTTCAAAGAGCTGATAATTAAAAAGGCAGGAGAAAATTGTGTAGCATTATTTTCTTTAGTTAATCAAAGAGCAGAGTTGATGGCAGTTCCATAAGGCTCAAACAAAAAAAAGTCTCTCGTTGAACCAGCTCCTAGGAGAAGGCAGATACCACAGAATTCTCTTTCTTACCTCCTACAAAAATTCCAGGCACAGTGAGAAGACATGGGTTGAAATTAAGCATAAAAATAAAGCAATTATTAGACACTTATGATCTTTTTTTCAGGGCTTGGAGGTTCTTTTTCATAATTAGTATGTACAAACCACCAAATTTGTCAAACAGTGTAACAGATGAAAGCCGTGCCTTTCCTACATTGCCCTTCTGGAAGTGCTCCCTGACAGATGGCCTTACTGTCAGCATTAAGGCTCATTTTTATTTTTCTTTTCAGGCATGCTGATGAATATTAAGGCCTTCTAAAATGAACAAGTGTGTAGGTAAAATCCACTACTGATTGTGTTAATTCCTGAAAGCCTTGATTAAAAATTTAGGATTTTTAAGAATGGTCGTTGCTCCGCTTTGGAAGGAGCAGGAGCAATGTTCTAGGCATTGTATCATAGTATTTCATTCAGGCAAATAGATTGATACATGCTTTAAGCTGCACAGTAATTTATTTTTCAACTGTAAAATCATTATATACTTAAGAAAAAGTGCAGCTTCAGAGTTTCAGCACAAACATAAAGAAAAGGGAGAGGCATGGGCTGCAATTACCTTCCCAAAACATTTCACTTTGAATTCCGTGTTTGGTTTTGGGGAGGTCTTTTTTATTTTCTTTTTCTTCTTTTCTCTGTGTTATTTGAGTAAACATTATGAAACATCCAAACAAATTACAAAACAGGCTCCAAGTTAAATTTAAGCTCACTATATCTGAGAATTTGAGAAGGCAAGTCAAGCACAGGCAGCCTTCCAAGAGACCTCAGTCCAGCTCGTCCAGGGTCAGCAGCCAACACAAATCCTCAGGCTCTGATTTATCAGGAGAGGAGATAGCTATAGAGGAAAAGCAGCATTTTCCCTCAAGTAATGTGATTATTTTTATGCTTCCTCCACCAAAGGTGTCAGATGACATCTTTACACACGGAGAAATAGATTTTCTTAACAGCCCTACAACTGAAATGGGAAAATGTGACTGTTATCTCCAGTTTGTAGCTGGGTACCAATGCAGAGGAAAGTTGAAGGATGTGACCTGTGGTAGAATCCCAGCAGAGAAATCTGAAAGTGCAGCAGAGTCCTGCCCCTGCTGCAATGAGCCCTTCAGCACCACAGCACCACTGTTTGCAAACCTCCACCCTCCTTACGCTGCCTCTGCTGCTGCTCCCTCCAGCACAGCCAGGAAATCTGCTCCTGCCCCTTACCTGCTTCTCCCATCCCTATGGGCACCTGTCACCAGACAGGTGACACGTGATGATTACAAATGTTAGCTCTTCAAATTCCATCCAAGAAGCCACACGAGGAAGGATCTTCAAAGAATTGGCCTCTCTTCCAGCAGGATTCCCTGCCCTGTCCAGGTGAAGTGTCCTGGTGTGAGCTCTCCAGCACAAGGCAGAGGGACACACTCTTTCCCCACAGAACTCAAAATGTAAAGTATTTAACATTACACAGCCGTTCTGCCTTCAAACCTGGCACTACCTGTCTGCTAATTTTTGAGTGGAGTGCAGCTACACCATTCCTCATGAAATCAATGCTGCTTTGCATTGATCCATTGAGGTTTTGTGCCCAAAAACACCTCTTAGAAATTTCTAAACCTGTACCCTGCTCAGTAATTCATCTTCTGGATGACAAATGCATGGGTAGCTTTGACACTTTCCTTCTATTTTGACATTTTTTGCTGGTGTTCCACTAGTGCTTGTGGAAGTACAGGAAGCTGTCCCAGATCAATAAAACCTGTCAAAATATGGGGAAAAAAACCTCTTAATTTATTCACTGTCCTAGATATACAGAAATAATCCACAGAGATAATGAGATCACCAGGTCAGAAACCTTAAATTGAAAAGGCAGATAAAAAAATCTGTCAGCTGGGATCAGAGATATAATTCCTTTTTTTCTCTTACTCAAGCCATTCTTCAATGCAGACAGGTTTATTCTCAGTCTCTGAGCTCTCATCTGCTGCAGCAAGGCAATAAATGCGCCTTCATGAATGAATCCACTAAAATTTAACTGAATATAAGAAATTATACTCAACAGAGAGGCCAGAACATGTTGTGTTATATGTGCGGTTATAATTGTCCACATAGGATTTTCTCATGGTTGGTGAAAATGAACAATAAAGATTAATGTTGGCACCCTAAAGACATTTTGCTTCATGCATATGTGAATTCTTATAAAGTCTCATAATGCCTTTATCCAGAAAGAAGTACAATGAATTATTCTTTTATGCAGCTTCCCCTTCCTTTCCCCAGCCTCCTCTCTCTGTGCATGATACACTCAGAGGTAACACTGCGAGGTCAGAAAAGATAAAATGAATATATGTAAAAAATACAGTAAATATATGAGTTAAATATTTGCTCAACATCTGTCAGGGCAGGTTGAGCGCTCTCTGTAGGCAATCTGCAGTAAAATATTGCATAGATGAATCTGAAACTTCCCAAAATGTTGCTCACTGTTCCCCAGCTTCGTCAGCACAAGTAACTACAGCAGTCCTGTCAAAGCTACAGGGCTGTCCCACAACACTGACACTCAGTTCATTCTTATTTACAGCCACATCAGCCAGACATCCCCTCCTAGCATGGTTCCCACTCAGAAGCAATGCACTGATTCAGAAAATCAGGTTTTCAGAAACCACAGTAGTTCTTCTGCTTAGTTCTCCCTCAAACTTCACACACACTGCAAACTGCAGCTGCTACTTGTGGGATCTGGCTGTATTGAAATTATAGCTCTTAATATTTTTTGAAATGTATTTCCTGCCTGGTTTTCTCTATGAAATTTTAGTTTACCACTCAATAACATTAGGGAAGGATCTACAGAGACACCGTCAGGGTGCTTTGGAGATGGTGAAATAAGATGGACAATGTGATGATGGAAATTACCAATGCCTTGGGAACACCAGTAATGTAAGATTTTCTCTTTAATAAAACTTATCTTTTCAAAAGCAATACTAAAATACTTCTAAAACCTTCTTGCACTGGAAATATTAAATTTGATGTTACATAAAAACTTGGAAGGAATGTCAGTGTCTTTAGACATTACTGGATACAGGGTTATTCATTAAGTCTAATTACCCACTTCTAGTTCAGAAAAACACTTTCATTTGTGGGCTAACCTGTCTCTCAGATATTTCAGAGGAACTTTCAGCTTCATGGGATCCTGTCCCTGAATTACCCTTAACAGCTCTTAACATTCTAGTATTTAATTTTTCCCAAGTTCATGACACTAGAATTTGCATCTACAAAAAAACTCGTTGGAGTTTCCTGGCAGAGGGGAGATTTCAGGGTGGTGATGACTATCTCTGTGTTGTTATCAATTCTTACATTTACCTTTGAGATTTTCCTATTGCTGGTCTGCAGATCCTTACAGGGACACCTAAAATTAAATGTGTGCCCACCAGGCCATTTCTTTTTAGGACTAAAAGAAACCTAACAGCTCATACACTCAAAAACTCTGTATACAAACTTAATACCTTATTGAATATCCCTGTAAGTGGGCTTCAGGAAGCTCATGGAAGGCAGTGTTGATGAAAACATCAGGGAATTGAGTGACAAGTAGGTAAGTTAGTTTTTTTACAGATGGAGAGTATCAGACATCAGTATATCTTAGTTGCAAATTACTGGCTGTCAGTATTTGTTTTACAATTGTGATGTTTCAGTTGCTGTTGACAACTGCTTGTTGCTCAAAATCGTGGAGAAGTCTTTACATAAAATACGATACAGCAATTTTTTCAAATTATCCTTTCTTTCTCTAGTAATAAATTTATTCAATGTTATATGGAGATCACTCAGTTTTCATTGACAATATAAAAAGCTCATTTTAACACTTCCCTGTTTGCCCCTTTTAGCTATTTTTCCCTCTTTTAGGAGGAGTTTAGGATT
The DNA here is from genome assembly GCA_024734035.1 of Alethe castanea. Taxonomy (NCBI): domain Eukaryota; kingdom Metazoa; phylum Chordata; class Aves; order Passeriformes; family Muscicapidae; genus Alethe; species Alethe castanea. The sequence goes on from JANRGV010000051.1 coordinate 3,445,742, forward strand.
AGCAGAATCATCCTAACACATAAACTGTAAAATATTTTCCCTTTTGCTTTTCCTGTCATACATTTCCTGAAGAATCAATGTCTCCTGAACTGGTTGAACAAATAGATCTCTGTGCAATACAACACAACTCCTGATCAGCAGGGTCTATTTTTAAATTTACTTCCCTCTTTATGTTTTTTTGTCCTATAAGCTGCACAGTGTGGGGTGTGAGGAGTTCCTCTTCCATTTAACCATGAGGAGCAGGTGCAGCACTCCCATGCCCTGACAGATGAAAAGAATTTGGCAACAGATAAAATCAGCAGTGCCTCGAAATCAAACAGTGGTTAGCAAGGAAAACAGGTGGGGTTTTTTTGACAGCTTTTTTCTGCCCTGTCTCTGAGCCCTGCCTTGCCTGCAGTCGCTGTGGGGATCAGGGTGCAGAGCAGCTGCTTTTATCATGTTTGAAAATCCACCTGAGATATCTGTGATCTCCAGTGAGTTCAATAGCACAGAAACAAAATGAGAATGGGAAGAGTGAGCTCCCTCACCACACAATGTGGCACATGGTATAAATGTGATGTAAGGTGTTCATGGCTGTCTCACTCCCAGGTAATGCATAATAGCCCCAAGTTCCAGTATAAAAAGCACATAGCTGCAGGGATACACGTCAGCTTTCCTTACATTGGCTGTCATCCCCTTGGAAACATAATAATTAAGATGTCTGCTGTAACTGCTTCTGTCAGAAATATTGTTAGATTTCAACCCATTTCAAGAAACTCAGAATGTAAGGGGGAAATTACTGCATGCTGAATGGCAGACTGAGGAAAGTCTTCCTACTGCCAGGAGGAACACTTGAACAAATAGAGAGGCAAAATTCCTTGTCAATAATGTGAAAACTGTCTTTTCCAGAAGCTATAAAAATGACAAAAAAAGCCCAAAAAACAATAGCAAAGATGAGCATTAGTTTGACAAGGAGCAAGGGCAGCTGCAGCAGAAGTGCAATGGTTGTTAGTGGTGTGAGAGATCTCCATCTGGTTAGATATGAGTTCTCTGAGTTTTCCAAGTGTGGAGGTGCTGGTGTGAGCCAGCAGCTGCCTGTGCAGGGCTCTGGAGGGGTGTGGGGTGGGGGAGCAGAGCAGCAGCTCAGGGGCTGTGCTCTCACAGCTGGGCACTCACCTGCCAGAGCACAGCCCTCAGGAGATGGAACAAATGCAGTGAGACAGGGGCACGATGCTGAGGGTGCTGCTGGGCTGCCAGAAATACTCAACTCTCATTTAGCATTAATCAACGAAATAAGACTCAATTAAACAAGTTGCAACCAGGATTAACCAGTGGCATTAATTTGCCAGTTAGGAAAGGGTGATTTTTCTGCCCAGTCACACACTTTTCATGCGACTTTCCATCTGTGGAGCTATTTAAAGGGAGATAAGTCTGCTTGTGTCATGTTCCCAGGCTTTTCTCTGTAAATATTGCCACTGAAAGGCTACTCAGTTATTAAGGCCTATGTTCCAGCATACATTAAAGGCCAGGGAAGAGCCCTGACTGCTCAGTGAGGAGGAGAGACCCCTTGGCTGCAAGTGCTTGAGCATCACCTGCTTCTGAAGCTGACTAGAGAAAGCATCAAGCAAGGATCAGGCAGGAATCACAATCCCATGATTTTAGGAATTGCTCTGTGCTGTCACTCAGCAGGTTTGGGAGATGGAGCAGCCAAAGAAACAAGCATGGCCATGATTAAGTAGTAGACCAGGGAAATAAAATAACAAAAGTTAGAGAACAAAAGGTTAAGAAAGGAGGAAGGAGAGGAAAATTTGTCATGTTTTCAGCTGGAACAACCCCAACTCCACATCTGTCCAGGAAGGTGGACACTGAACTCCAGCTAAGGTTAAGGATGCAGAAATAAGTGAAGAAAAGGATTATTTTTTCATGCCTTGCATAGGTAGGCTCAGCTATGTACATCATTATATTGTCTGTTGTTCTTGCAAGAACAGTATTGTTAACATGAGTTCACCTGATAATTGTGCTCTTTTTTCTGAAAAATGGACATTTTCCAATATATTGTCCCAGGTAATTCTTTCCTAGGATTTCTACCTTGCTCTTCTTGTACTGTGCACTTTTGGTGCCTTCCTCTACCTCAGCAAAGTCATCCTGAATCTGAATTGGGTTCTCCACTGTGTTTGAAGCTTCCCTAGTTACATGTCACCTACAAATCCCATATTCCATATTCTCCTACCCAAGTCACTCATGAGAATTTTAAACCATCGTGAAATCTGTTAAATCTCATTTTGGCATCCCTCCATTTTGACAACAAACCTCAATTATTATCTCCTTCTGGAATTCTAAATACATTCACACAGAACTTACATTTTTCCTGTTTTATTTATGTTTCCCATGTTGTGGATAAGAATGTCATCTGAGAAATTGCCAAAAACTTTATCAGGTTTCTGACATCTATTTCTTCTCCCTTTTCCAATGAGTTATGATTCTGTCTTGGAATGAAATGAAGTAAGCCTCAAGTGACTTTTTTTCTTGATAAATGAACATGGGTTCTTATCTTCTCCTTGTCTTCTGGATGCAAACAAATATTTAGTTGAACCATGAATTTCAGCATATTACCAGGAAAGATAGGTCAATCAAGTTAACCTTTATGCTTTAACTCATTCTTCTTCTCCCTTATGAAAAATAGCTGCTTTTTTTCTTGCCTTGCACTTCTTTTTAGTGCAAGAATTGCGTGCAAACTGTATTTTTTAAATAATTATTTCAGTGGGTATGTTAAATTGCCAATACTTCATTTGCATTCAGTGCCCTAAACAATTTTCTATGAAGAAATATTCATTTTGATTTGTCATTTATAATGACAATTATAAATGTCATTTATTGTCATTTATAATGACAATTATAGGTCTGGGTGATGCTAAAAGTAGCATAAAAGTCTCTAAATTAAATGTAAAAATGTCATCTTAAAGATATTCATTTTACTTTTGCAAGGATGGTCAATCACTGATTATCAAAGTTTGGTTTTTATTTTTTGATGAGTTTTTTCTCCGTTACAGATCCACAAGATCAGTAATTTTCTGTATTAATGTTCCAATTCTTTTTTTCCCTCCAGAAGAAAACCTTGCAAAAAAAAGTGATTTGCATTCACAGATTGCTGAAAAATGTTCTGGCTTTAAAACCTGAAGCTTGACCCTGAAGTTTGGATCAGGGTTGTAGAGACCCATGGAATTAAAACTGGAGACACAAACACACACACATCCTTAACAGAAATAATCTGAAACGATTCTAAGGATTGGAGAGCTTTGAAGGAATGATGATAAAAATTTCCTTCTGCAATCTGGGTTGCAAAGAGCTCTCCCCCTTGCAAAACAGAAGAAAGAATTTAATTAAGTAGGTACCAAATTGTATCAGATTAATAAAACGTTATTTACCTTCTCCAGTCATGGATCTCAATAATTAAAACATCCTTTTGAATGGCCTGATGCATTCAGTTTATTTTTGTCCTCAATCACTCCATCCACAATTTTTTTAAATTTAACTTTCTGTACTCCTATCTGCCTTTATATGATTATTCCAACTAAAAAAATTCAATTCCCTAAGGTGTCCATAAATAAATATTGTGTTGGCTCTATTTTACAGCTGCCAAAAGATACTGAACTGCAGAGATTAACCTTGTAAATGTACTAATTCCATCTCCAACTATCTTTCAATTAATTTGTTCAGTTTTAACTACTGAAAGGAATTCCCTAAACTTTGCAATTTAAAACTAAACATGCACTAAATTGTATTTATCTACAGCTTCATTTCAACCACGTAGTCTGACATACTTTTCTTGCCATTCTCAAAGTTGCTCAGTTTGTTGGTGATTTGACCTTGTCACTTGAAGCTCACATCCAAAATTGCAGTAATTCCCACAGTACCCTGCATTTTTCTCCTACGAATCGTCCTGGCTACTTCAGAGATTCCCAGTCCTCTGAATAATGAATGAATAATTTAAGATTCAATTTCTTAATCTGTTGCATTCATTCATTTTGCAGTGACTTTGATGAGAAATGAAGGCACTAACCATCTTCCAGAAATGAATGTATCAGACGTGATTTTTTTTTTTTTGGCTAGTTCTCAGAAAAAAAAAATTGATAGAATTAAAAGAAATAATTGAAAGTGAAAGCCATGGGCATACAGACATTAATTAACCCTCCTTTCTTCCTAACCCCAGCAGATGAAGCCTGTAGTTGCAGTTTAATGGATAAATTTCACTTTCACCACCTCAACAGTACAACACTGTGGTGTGCAAGGACAGCATCAGCCATGTAAACAATTTTCCACTCATTTCCACTCCTTGAGGAAATGAATATATTGCAAAAGGATATTTTTAAAATCTCCTATATATATATATCTTCGAATTCTCCAGATTTATTTGAAACAACCACCTATATAATATCTTCAACTACAGAGGCACTTCTTTGTTCTGGTGTCTTGATGATTAAAGTAATCTTAATAGAAAGCATAGGAATTTTAATATGCCATTAATAATTAATATTTCAAGGATAAAATCTCTTAGAAGTTCTTGTTTCAATTCTGTTCTTTGGAGTTTCACAGAAAATCTAAAAGAAGACAATTTAGGGTAGTTAACATGCATAAATGCTGAAGGTGAGACTCACTGGAATCCAACTTTTTTGAACTCTTTAATTAAAACACTGTCTATTTATTACCAAGTTTATTTTATTCCCTACCTTTGTTTATACAGGCCTGAGTTTAGGTAAGAGAGGTTTGAGAGAGCGAAGGAATTGTGATGGAAATAAATAGATCAGCAAAATAAATTTGAAACAGAAAGCAATGGTTGATTTTAACCCATGAGATACTTGTAAGATTATTAACAAGAGAGACTTGTAAGTGCTAAAAGCTAAAGGAAGGATTGGTCTCTGCTGGGAGACAATGCAAGGAAAAACAGTTTTAGGGAACCCAAACAATTCATATCAAGAGATTTCATATTGGTGTAGGTTATGTTAATGTCTCTCATTTATGTGCCCTCATGAGGGGCAGCATGTCTCCAATGTCCCTTGCTTTGACACACAAATCACAAAATCAGCAGTGATTGCACAGACTGGATCAGGTGCTGAGTGTTTTTACACAGGAGAGCGTCTGGGGCTGCATTTTATTAGTTAGAGGGAACTCTCCTGACTGGAGTGCTAACTCCTAGAGAAAGGCAGCACAAAGTGAACACAGAGCTCAGCTCTGTACTGACAATTAAAGTGTCTCTGGCACAGAAGATTAAAGAGGGCAGTGGAGCCCTGCACACAGGGTGATGAGCACAAGAACATGTATTTATTTTTATTTTTTATTTATCAGTGGTGACTGTCATGAGCTCTCCTCAGCCTGACTCGGGCTCACAAAGGGTGTCTGCTGTGTTCATCTGCTTCATGAGACTGGGGTGTCTCTTTACACTCTCATTCTGGGTACACTGAGCTTCCACCTAGCAAAAAGCATCTCATTTATTTATCTTTTCCTTCCCCAAAATCATCTTTTTGCTACACATAACCATTATCCAAAGGTAATGGGTGCAGTTTCTTGACTGGGAGCCTTTGGAAAGGCATGAAGGACTGAAGTAGGGAAACAAGGGTGCTGTGGGACTGCTCACTTAATTCCTGCTGACATTTTGGCTACCCCAGCTCCTGCAGCAGCAGCCTTGGGCTGGGACAGGGCTTGGCAGGCAGGGCAGGATCCCAGGAAGAGCTAAAGTGCCTTTATGCAGCCATGGCCACCTGCAAATCCCTGTCTCCTGGCATGTTTGTTTACTTTAATCCTTAAAGAACTCATGAAATAAAGTTTATCTCAGAGAACAGGTTGTTCTGCCAATTAGAGAGATCTAAATGGCCTTTGACATGCTGTCAGATTTAAATTCCTTAAGTAGTGTTCCTTACAGGAACTGCAAAAAGAAACAAATAAAGGAACCCGAACTGACAAAAAAAAAATTGAATGCAACTGCTCTGAAGTGTACTCTGTCTACAAGCAGCAAATCTTGAGCTTTGTTGAACAAAGCTCTGAGTGGTTTTCTTGTCACAGTGTTTAGAGAGAGCAAACATTCATTGTTACACAAGTTTCACCTAATTTACCTAACACACATACCATGCTCTAAACCAGCCTTCCAAAAAATTAAAAGGTTTCCAACATAGTTCTTGGCATTTGTGTCCAAATAAGATCCGTTCCCTTCATGACATTTCCTTAAAATATAAGAAAGGCTTTTTTTTTTTTTTACCAGTACCCAAGCTCCAGTGATTTTCTCTCATGAAGAAAAATGCTACAGTTAGCAGGTGTATTTGCACACCTGACAGCCCAGAGTTTTCCATTACTGTTTTAAAACATAACTCTAGGAAGAAAAAAAAACAAACAAACAAACAAACAAACAAAAAAACCCAAACAAACAAACCCCCCCCCAAAAAAAACAAAACAAAACAAAAAAAAAGTTTTACTAATATGTGATTCTAATTTATTCACTGGACTTAACCAGTATCTTTTTCACTACACTACTTAGAAAGAATTTTTTTTTGTTTGGTTGGATTTTTTTGTTTTTTTGGTTTTGCCTGAACATTGCAAAAAATGCCTCAGATTTTAAGTGGTATAATGGATGTTTCAGGTATGTGGAATAAGGTGTTTGAGAGCACAAAGAGTTTGAGCTCACTGTGGCTTTTCAAGACTTTAAATATTCAAAAGATACATTTCTTGTTAAGAAAAAAAGACATATTTCATTAATTTGCAACAAATTCCTCCTGAATTTTGCCCACTTTGCAAAAGAAACCATCAGCAGCATGCAAAAAAAGCAAATAACAAGGATTTTGCTGAATTGAACTTACAATTTCTGCTAGGATGTAAAACATCAAAGCCAGATGCAAATCAGCAAAGAGATTCCTTTCAGGCTTATCATCCTTTCCTTGAAAATTCTCAGGTCTGCCCAACTGTTGCAAATCTGCTTTCAAGAGACCCATTGCATGAAATTATTTTTCTTTACCATTTCTCATGGCCTACTAAACCCCATCACCTCACATATCATCAACTTCTCCTCTCTCTCTGATACAATTTTGCCAATTCTACAACAATACTTTCACTAACCTGGAATATGACAACTTGGGAGAATCCATATTTTCCTCTCTTTCATGCAGCTGATCTTTGTAAAATTATAAATTATAGCAAGACTACCCCTCATATTCTTACCTAAAATGAAGCCCCTGGAAACAACAGAGTGCCATATTTCAAAAATCTTATCCTAAAATTTAACTGGAGAAAACAATCCTTGAGGGGTGTTTATTCCCAACATCCATGTTCTCAGCATTAACTACTCCAACAGTAAAATAAATGAGGCAGTGTCAGTAGGGCACAAGCTATTACACCCTGCAAAAAGGATGCAAAATCTGTACTTGTACCTAATCCAAATGTATGCTCAAGGCAGAAAAGACACTGAATTTTGCAGAGAGTTGCACCATTCTACTTCTTTTAGTGTCTATTTCTCCTAGAAATTAATAGGTGTTGTAGGTTTCAGACCAAGGAATTGTCTCACATAATTTACTTTTCAGAAGTAAAATTAAAATATTGAACTTGCTTGAACACTTGAATTAAATATTTTTTCATATATTTATATTTAAAAGCAGGAAGGAAAATATTTTCTATAAGGCTAATGACATACATTTTTTTTATCAACTTAATTTTATATTTTTCAGTTGCTAATATAAAAAATAACCTTGAGAGTTTATTCTAACAAGTTTTGCTTCTGCAAGATCAGGCTTTGCAATCAGCCCATACTCCACCTTTCCAAGTTATGCAAATTTGTATTTGCTCAGCTAATGCTTGGTTACAGAAAGTACAGACACTTATTTGCATTTCAGAGCTAATAAAAATCATGAAGTTCCAATTTCAATCAATTTAACTTAGTCCCCATGGTAATCCCAGAGGACCTATGAGGGGGAACAGAGTGTTTTGTTCCTTTTAAAAAATAGTTGATTGATTGATTGATAAATAGATGATGTGTCATTCACAGAAGAAGATCAGAAGCTTCCACCATAATGACTGGAGGTGTTTTACACTATCCTGCTTGGATCAATGTCCCACACCTGCAGAAGTCCCTCACTGATAGATTTTATTACTTAAATTCAACAATGGGGTAAGAATTTGTCCAATTTGAGCAGATGGATTTGCAGCATGACAGTAAATAGAAATAATGAAAAGGCAAATGCCAGGCACTATGCTGGTTTTGAATTTTTGCCTTTATTTCCTGGAGAGTTTGGAAAAGGAATACAAGCATTCTAAAGTCCAAGGAAAGAGCTGGAAGAAACCTACCTACTCAGAGCTAATTGGCATTCAAATGAATAATTACTGGCTTTGTCAAATAGACCTATTCTGATTATTTTCCCGTATTAGGTCTGACACTCCTTCTAAATTCGAACACTGTGTTTACATCAAGCTGTCTTTAGCAATTTACCAGAGCTACACATTTGCTCAGGTAGCAATTAGAGTGGCCTGGGCATCACAAGCAGCTCCTAATAGAACTGTGGATCAGTACATTCATTCATTAAGTGATTATCACTGATAACATAATGACAAATGGACACATTAATTAAGGGACTTCTTTCCTAGACAATGATTGCTATGTTCAAAACCATATAAGGAGATATTTCCATTTATGTCTTCTGCAATAGGAGAAAGATCTATATGGAAATAATAGTTAAGTCACTTATAAATCTGTCAGATTTTCTAATATTCATGTGAATTATTTAGACAACATACATTCAGCTGTGTACACAGCACATTTATTTTCCTCCACTGTGTGTGATTTTACTTTTTCGGTGTGATATCTAAATTCACTGCCTAAATTATACATAGAAGCAAAGACTTTCAAGTTCTTGTCTTCCACAAATATTTCTGGAACCTCTGGTGCAGCACAGATTAACATGTGGCAGATGTGTGACCAAGCAAACAAAAAAGACTCAGCTTGGTTCCAGGCAGGGACAGCCCAGAGCTCTGCCTCAATTTCCCCCTCCCAGCCCTCAAAGGGGGACCAACAACAGGCACAGGTTATTCCTGTGGTTAAAGCATCATTCATGCAGCCCACAGCCTACTCTGCCTGGCTGGAAATAAGCTGCAAAATAGAGCATGGCAATAAAACAGTTTGGTTTTCCAAAGCGTGCTACAAACCCAGACCTCATTAACAGGTGTGAAAAGGTTCCCTACACTCATTTGCCCAGAGATACAACAATAAGATTTACCCCATTTTCCCTCCTGATTGTTTTCCTCGGGAGTAATTTTTTGTCATAACCTCACCAATCCCTCTGGAAAGCTTCTCCCAGGGATATTCAAGCACTCCCTGTTTTTTGGGGCCCATTTCCCACCATGCTGTGGGCACATGCAAGGAAGATGACAGCACATAACTCTTGGAACTGCCTAGAAGATATTTTTGAAGATATAAGCTAGTCCCTAAGTATGAACACTAAAAGCCTCTTAGGCTTTAGGGCTTACAGGAGAATTCACATTCTTGACTTGGACCCAGCCTGAGACTCAGCTCCTCTGATTTTATATGTCAGGAGTTGAATAGATTCACATGTGATCTGGTTGCTGCCAATCCCATTTTATAATTTATTTACAGTCTCTTCCAGAAAGACATGCACATGACTTACAGAAATAAGTGCACATGACTTATTTCTGAGACCTGTTGAGGATTTTTGCTGACTCCTTGAGTCAGTGAATCCCACAAGTGCTCAGGGTAGAACAGCACACACAGGATTCCCAATGCCAAACATCTCCTGCTTCCCTGGAATTCACCAAGGACAAATACTAAAGCAGAAATGCTGTAAGAGTAGTATCAAATGTAAGGTTTAGCTACTGGATGCCAAACTGCTCAGCCCTGGGAATGTAAAAGTGATTTCAAGGTGGGCCCATGAGATGAGAAGATGCTTGCAGCACAAGAGCAGTGATTTCCTCTCTCCTGATTTTGCACTCAGCTTGGGCCAAGCAGAAGAGTGGAGCTGCATATTTGGAGCAGTTTTCCTTGGAACTGAGACAGATTGCAGCTGAACAACCTTTTTTCTTTATCCCTAAATCGGCAATGCTTGTGAAGTTACCTCTCTGAGCTTAGAAACCCAAAGTAACACTCCCTTGAGCAATTTCAATAAAATCACACTTCCTACACAAAACTCCACCTTCAAGCACAGAAGGTGAGGTCTATCAAACCCCTAGACAAGTGAAACCTATTCCCATTTTCACAACTTAGACACATTTTGTGGTGTGTATTACAATATTAGCTTGATTTAAAATAACCAGCCACTCCTACATGAGAAAAATGCCTGGTATTATATAGAAAATCCATAGAATTTCCATGTTGATAGATCAATAATTACAGAGCAGAAAGAAGTACAAAAGACAAAATGATATGACAGGTTCATTTGTAGACAAAGCATGGTGTTTTGTATTAATAAAAAACATTCTCACTCTCAGGCTAGTATTAATGAGAAACTTATTGATTCATTCAAACTTCTTTAGTTTTTCTCTAATCCATATTGAGCTGAATTTAAAACTCACTGAGTTGTCTATAAATATTTTGCATAGAAATAGCAATGTGCTGATCTGTGAAATATGTGGGCTTTTCTGCATAAAATGCTGCTTTTTATTTTGCTTGAGTGTGGAATGTATGGGTTTACACACCTTTTAAATTGCTTTGTTTTTATTAATGCTTAGACCTGTAATAGCTTAATTTTTTAAGTGCTGACCATTTCACAGAGGATATAATTCTTCAAGTTACCATCAATATCAATTAAACAACAACAACAAATAAAAACCTCAAACAAACAAACAAAAATCCAATTGCAGCACAGAAAACGGGATATTTACGACCTAAAATTACACCTAATTTAAGACCTAAATATTTCATCAAACAGAGAAGCACTTTTTCAGCTCAATGCTGAGATGACCTGTGCCAGCTGCACTACTGGTGACAATCCAGTGGAGACATAAAAACAAGGATATGTTGGAAAGGGATATATCCAAAAAAGGTGAACAAATTTTTTTTTTGTTTGGTTTTGATCATTCTTGTTGTGGAGTTTTGGCAGGGTTTCTTTTTTTGGTTGTTTTGTTTTGTTTTGAATGAAAACACAAATCCAGACCAATGGCCAGAGTACCAGGAATTTAATACTTGTGAGGTCACCAAAAAACCAGCGACATGATTTATATTAACAAAATGCACGATTTAAAAGTTGCAAACATATGAAAAAATGTCCTCCTAAAAACTAAACCCCTCCAGTTCACACTAGATCTGATGCCAGCACACAAGCCATGTGTTCCCCAGCACCAAACCAATCTGTTTTTCTGGCTGTGTGCAAGAACAGGGCACCTACATGCCTTGCCTGTGAATCAGTGCATTCCATAAATAGGCCAGTGGCTTCACTTCATAATTTTCCTCCCCACTCCTCCACCATCGTCATCGAGAAAAAATTGGAATACTTGTGGGCACAAGGCCACAAGAGAGTTTCAGTTCAGGGATTTATTTCTGCAAACACAGTGCAAGTGTGCATCTCTATTTTCCTTCAATTTGTGCTGTGCTGTTAGCACTAAATCAGTCTTCAGTTACATCCTTGGTCATTGTAGTCTGCACACTTGTGCAGAGATAAAACTGAGCAGTATTTGTGAGTTGCTATTTCAGGTATATACTGTTACTTGTTTACCTGAAAATACACATTTTTTGTTGTTGCTTTGCCTCCCAACCACACTTCCTTTCTCGCAGGTCACTTCAAACCCAATGTACTGTAAAATGCACCTCCAATGTTTTTAAGTACACAAAGAAAAGCACTGAACACAGATCTTCACTGCCCTTCTCCATGTTGCCACCCTAAGGGAATAAAAATGAATATTGACAAAAAGATTAATAATTTTCAGATTATTCCAGGACTGGTATTAATAGCTACATCATCTGAGGACCCAGGAGAAACACTTTAAAAGGGAGAAATGAAGAAGAGTTCATACATCTCTGATTTTAACAATCCCTGGGTATAGCCAAGTGCCTGACTTCTGGTCCAAATAATATCCAATTTGGGCACTTCATGAGGAAAAGAGTGGTGAGTGGTGACAGCTGTAAGATTCCCTCCCAAAGCCCACTTCTGATCTGAAATACAGTGTTAATGTATGTTTGAAAACACTATTAAATAAACCAACTAAATTTCAACTTCTGAACATCAATATCCACAGTGCATCACAACAGCAACTAAGACACAAGTTTGGAAGTTTCTGGAAGTTCATCAGTGAAAAAACACCTCTGGAAAGCAAAGGCAGCTTTCTCTGTGAGAAGTAGGGCCTATTCTTCCCCTTCTGCTGCTCACCCAACAACTTCTTTCTTGCAGAGGAATCAGCAAATTCAGCACAAATACTTTCCACAGTCCCTCTGGCAGCTGCTCAGCTTTAGTCTGCAGGCAGCTCACTGAGTCTGTAACTTCCCTAGATCAGGAAGATCATGCACAAGTCATGCAAATTAGTTACTATCAAGCCCTCTCTTCACATAATCAGCAACTGATCAAAATTTCCTACTCACAAAAGAGTCAGCAGAGTGAAGCAGTAAATTTCCTTAGCATCTGTTGTGATGGAGATGGAGTAATGGTTCACAGGCAGGAGCTGGAGCTCTCAATCAGCTTGGTGCAGTTATGGGAATAATCACTGTGGACAGGAGTGTTTCAGGGAAAATAGAGTTCTGGATTAACAAATTGGCTGTGAATCATTAAGGGATAGGGCATGAAATTATATTAAGCCATGGCAACAAAGGACTTCCAATTATTTATGAAAAAAGTCAACCGAGACAAACTGCTGTAGCATTCATTAAACTAATGAGGGGAAGCACCATGGACTGCAGTTTGAGGATAATACCTTGAGGTCAGAATGCAATTTGATGCAACTCTGGTTTGATCTCTCTGCTGAGAACTATGACACTGCTTAAAAATTAAATTTTATAAAGATCTGAAGCAGTAGATGTGGCTGCCCTTCCTTCAGAGAACAAAAAGGGAGAAAAAAGCATACGAAAGGGGCCTCTGTATGGCAAGAATGTTGGAACCTGAAGGACCTGGGTTTGATATTAATATACTTGAGGAATAAAAGCTGGAGAAAGGATGACGTGGCAGAACTGGCCTGGGTTTGCATCTGTCCCTCAGCATAAGCACAGACTTCTACAATTTCCTGGCTAAATTCTGGCATGGGCAGAAGGACTTCCAAAGTCAACATGACAACATACTACTCACAGTTCTGTCTTATTGCTAGGTTTAAAGGACAAATTATCAGGTCAGAGCCCTAAATATGTATCAGGATGGTGTAAACTCTGGCATGAAGTATTCAAAGCTGGGGAGGAGAGTTTTAGTGCCCTACACAATGAATGAGCAATGAGAAGCCTGGAAGCCCTGCTTCACATCCTGTATTTTATCCAAGAGATGAACAAGTAGGAAACTTCCTTACTGCCTATAACTGCTTACTCAGGAAGTGACTTTCTAATACCAGAAACTTGTCATGAGTGACATAACCAGATGCAACAACAAGGTTAGAGATTGATCTAGGCAAAATTAGACAAAAAATTGGGAGCAATTTTACCCAGTGCTAAGACTACAAGCATTGGAATGAGAATGGTAGGAGGGAGACAGGCTTGGAAAAGAAAACGTACAAGGGATTACTTTCATTCTGAAAAACAAACAGAAATAAAATTGAAAAAAGCATGTTCAAGTTCCAAACAAAATTATGTTGTTTTTATCAAAATGAGGAGTTTCTGTTTTAAAGGTTTTTCCTTCCAGGAGATCAGACCAGGCAATCTCAGTAACCCAGTTTTTAAAATCTTTACACATACAGGACAGGAATATTATCATAACACCTGGGCAAGCCTGGAGCAGGAGTTTGCTGAGACATTATGCATGTCAGCTCTGAAATCAGCCAGGCTGCTGTCTAACAATCAGCTGCAGCACTGGGATCCCAGACAACAGGGCTTTTCCTACACTGGGGCGCGGATACTTG
>JANRGV010000051.1:3459830-3529168 GCA_024734035.1 Alethe castanea
GACTTTTCATTCAGCCCCACCTTGCAATCACTTCTGATTTTCTAAAAGTAATAAAGCTGTTATTATTTCAAACAAGAGAGAAGGAGACAAGATAATTAAGTTTTAAAACTCCTGCAGAAGCAAAGCAACCCTCTTGGATTCGGGTGGAACAGTTTTATTCAAACACCAAGACATTGTATCTCTCAAAGTTCTGTTGAGCCACGGATGTGGAGTCACGTTAATAGAAGTTTGAAAAAAATGTATGTGCTTGATCTGTTTTGGGCATAATACATACTATTTGAATTTAAATTAAACATTGCAAATAATACTTATTATCCACACAAGAACTGCATAAGTAATATTTCTACAACGAAAACGTCATCACAAACAATTAGAGACTTCTGAGGCTGTAAGCAACTATAAATTGCTGGAAATACAGAATAAATAAGAATAAAAAAAGAATGGGATTTGCACAATGGTTCTGAAAATTTATTAGTCAAGTCTGGTGTCCTATCTCTGTCCTCTACCATACAACTCAAAGTCTTTCAACACACCTGCTAAGCTGCAGGAAAAAAAATACTCCCCTCAGCTGTTCAAAATAAGAAACCAGCCTTAACAAATGAGATTTGATTACTTCTGTTTCAGCCTGAAAAATAATAAAATGTCATCACAAGATTATCCACACACACTGTCAATTCAGAAATTACATTTGGAGCAATTTTCACTAGTGATGTACATTTTATTATCTCCACATGTTATGGTAGTTTTAGATCAGAATTGAGTTTGTCCCTTAAACCTTTAATTTTCTCCTTCATGAGCTCACAATAATAATCTGGCCATGCTTTCAATTATTCAGTTATAATTTGCAAGAAAGTTGTGTTTTCTGTGCATCCGCTGGTATCAGTGAAAGATTAAAATAAAGTGTGTTGGGCTGCAGCTGAAATGTGCTGCAGTGTGCTTCCGTAGAGTTGCTTGAAAGAGCAAAAAATAGTCTTAAAAATGAACATAACTGCTTGTTATTGATTGACAGGATCAGCACTGCAGAAAAAACCTTATGGAATCAGATCACACTCCAAAAGGAAATGAAGGGAAGGAACCAGCACTTTCCAAAGGAGGGCAAACTGAGAGCAAAAGGAAATAGGCTTATCCTTTCCAAAAGTCATGACTTTTTACAAACACTGAGAAGTAAAGCAGCACAAAAGCCACAGCAGAATTCTTTGACCATTTCCCTTTAAATGCCCAAGGTACTGCTACAACTTGGATTATGATCTCAGCTACTCCTGCCAGAACAGGTGTCCTTCACATTCCAGGCTCACAATCCTCAATCATTCATCGAAGGGGAGAGCTCCTGAAAATGCAGGGAGACCATTGGAAGTCTGGGCATTGGATACATTTTTTATACCTTTGCATTTTCAGTAGTCAAAAAAGAAAACCCCTCATCCATCACTTTGATGAAAGTCCACAGGGCATCCATTTATTCTCTTCCCAACATGATCCGATGAGTTTGGATCCTTATTTATGTTCTTTCAATGCTCAGATGTTACATTTTCTTGGCCATTATCTGAGCATTACTAGTTATTATTAGTCCACAATGGAGATCCCATTGTAATGAACTGTGATGCACTGACATACTTCATGCTTGCTGGTTATACCAGATTTATTGCAATTACTCTTGAAAAGGATGAAGTAATTTACTGAAATCTCATTGTGGGAAAAGGAACTCCTGCAGGAGGTTCTCACTGAATTTTCTATGAAGCTGTGCTAAGATCTTCTGTTCCAAGAGCCTGAATGATTGCCAGCCTGCCTAAGATTCATGCTTTACAGAACAGAAAGTTTTAATTAAAAATGAGCAATAAATTCATGATAATTTGTTTCATATCAATAGCAAGAGCACACAGTCCTAGTATTTTTTTAAAGATAAGCCATTACAATGAAATTCCAAGCAAGATAAAGAGGAAAGGGCTTTAAATAAAACCTTTCTTTTGTAATCAGGCTGTCTGTGGATATGCTTGGTTTTGAGGGGTTCAGCTGCTTAATGGATATCTCTGGGGATTTCTCATTTCAGCCCCTAACAATCTACACCCATGAACTGAGCCCTGCCCCTTCCTGAGGTCAGCAAAATGTGTGTGACATGAATATGCCGACATAGATTTTCAACAGATTGGCCCTTTTTTCCAGGCTGAGCTTTTGGATAAATAATGAAAGATTTCATGTAATTAAGAAACGTGCTTGAAAATTAAAAAATGTTTTCAATCAAAATGATCAGACAGACATCTTGCAGTGATGTAGGCAGTTTTCTTCGTGTTATATTATTGATTTTGTTGATGTTGCACTTGGGATGAATTTGGTTGCTTCTTCCTAAAAAAAAACCATTTGAAGTCTTATTGATAGTAACCAAGTGAGCATCTCATTATATTATCCCCTAGATTCTTTACAATAGGAGGGAATAACCACCAGGGAAGGAGGAAAAGGCTAATCCATAAATTTCTCATTAACTGAAAGAGAGAGAAACATTTGCTTGAATAATGGAGTATGTTTAGCATCACAGCCTGCAGTTAATCATGTTTACTTGCCCTTACTTTTCCAATATTCACAGAATGAGACTGCATGGATTTTAGCACAAAATCATCAGCTATCAATATGTAAACTGGCTGTTCAAAACTGCATCTAAAGATGCACATTTTTAAAACAATGAGAGAATACCTGTGTTCAGAGTGATAATAAAAACAAATAAATTTGCATATTGAACCATTATTCTACTTATTATTGACGCTTAAGCAAAACTTAGAAATCAAGCTAAAGTGAATAATTCACAGCAAATAAATTACCCAATTAATTTTCTTTAGTTTTCTGCTTAGAAAGGCTAGGAATTTTTTTAATCCACTAGTTGATTTTTTTTTCACATAGACTATTAGATTCACCAACATCCAAGTTCTGTCCTTCATTTCTACAGTTTTATAAACTATTTGGAATTTAAAAAAAAAAAACTCTTTGACAAGGCAAATCCAACTGGATCACTGGAACTAATTTGTGACATGAGAACAGCTGGGAAACAATAGACCCAAAGATGATTAGAGCATTGAAAAATTTTAGGAAAACTTTTGTTAAAATCTGCTCTTATCCTTTTCACCATGTATAGGGAGAACAGGTTGGTCTCTTGCTCTTCAGGGAGGAACTTATTTCATTACTGAATTTCTTTTTCCAGGATTGAAGCTGACTCAAACTTTCCTTGCAGCCACTGCTTTCTAGGTTTTCTGGGTTTGCCAACTTGGTTTCCTTGCCACATTAGTAGTGATGATTTACATTAATTTCATGATATAGCTCAGAGAATTGGTACAAAGTGTCAGTCAACCTATTATTGAGACCATTAGTCTCAATAGCATTATTGGTGGGTGGGTACACTAGAAACCATGCATTTAGTTTGATCTCCTATTCATAGATAATCGGTGAAAATTATTCATTTCCTTTGCAATACAGACCACAGTGAGCTCTACCTGTGTTTTAAAATCTAACCAGAAATCCTCACCACCTATTCTGTGCCTTCAGAGCTGCATTTCAAACCAGGAAAGTATAATCTTAAAAAACTTTTTTAGGTAGCCCTTCCATATTTTTCCCAGCAGAGTTGAGCTATTTGCTAAAGACAACCTGTTCTCAAGAGCAGACCTGGAATGTGCCTCCTGCCTCAGCAGTCTCCCTGCTTTGCTATTTTAGTGGCTTTACCCTCTTCATATCATCCCACTTATCAAGCTATCAAAAGCTATTTGAGAAGTGTCAGCTTTCTTACCTCCTCCAACATCCCCACATCCACACAGCTCTATTGGGAAAAATCCTTGCAAAGATAATCCTTTCAGTTCTTGCCAGAGCTGAATAGATCAGGCCCTTTCTGTCTCTTTGGATGAGAGAATCTCACTGTTCCACTGATCTTCCCTGAATTCAGGTCAGTTTGAAACCTGGTCTGGAGCAAAGCAGGTCAGAGCTGGACACAATCCATCTGTAGGTCAAGATGACCCAAAACCGCTGATATACCTAAAAAAATCTTAGTTTTTCCTGCTGCACAAGGAATAACTCTCATTTTAGTTGGCCAGCTTAGCTGGGAACTTCCAGAGCAGCTGAGAAATCGGTGTGCCTGTGCTGAATCACTGGCCCACATTTCTGCTGTGCAGGAGGTCACCAGGCAGCCATCACAAGTTTCACAAAAACATTGAGAACTTTGTGTGGGATGCATTTGTCCATCACACCAAACTGACTTTGCTGCATCTGTGTTCAGGACTGTTTCTCAAAGCTGGTCTAGCAGTGTTGGAGATGTAGATGAGGTAGCAGGTACAAATAGAACAGCATTTATCTAGTATTTCAGAGTAATTACTTTAAAACCATCAGAGTTGGTTAGTTTGCATTTCAGTGATTTTTAACAAGTTCCCTGCTCTGAATCCTAAAGTTGGTAAAGCTTCATATTTATTTTCCATAAAAACCAAAACAGGCTGTCCTAGAGTCTGTAATTTTCTTACAGTCTGGCTTTCCACTGTCGTCTGAGCTACAGAGCAAAACCCCTGAAAAGAAAGCAAGCCTTTAGAGATCACAAGTAACCAATTTCACAGTACAAGCAGTTGTAAATAGAGCTAAATTCCCTTCAGTAATAAACTATTCATCTCTGTGCTTCATTGAGTTCAAAGAAAAGCATTTTTCAGAGTTTAAGCAATTAAGTTTACATTTTCTTTTCTCCTCTTGAAAGGAAGTTATCACAAAAGCATGGGATTGAGAAGCCACTGTGGTATTGCAGGTATTCTCTGCGTATGAAATTTCAATTTAGCAAAGCATGTAAAGCTCTACAGGCAGTTAAGGCTCAATACACTAAAACCACTTTGTTTTCACACTGTGTTTATTTTGAATCATCACTGACCCAGCTGATTAGCTGCTGAATTAGGACGTCTGAACATTAGAACCACAGAATTGCTTAGGCTGCAAGAACAACTCCTAAGATCATTAACCCAGCACTGCTGCCAGGTCACCTCTAAGCCATGTCTCTCAGGGCCATGCCTACAAGTTTTTAAAATCCCTTCAGGGATGGTGACTCCAGCACTTCCACTCTGCTTTCAGCACAGCTGTGTGAGTCCAGATTTGTGTTCAGGTTGCACAGTCTGATTCCCAGATACTCCTCCTGCATCCCTGACAGTGAGCCAAGCACAGGAGGCAGAGGGGTCTGGGGGCTGCTGTGTCAGTGGGGATATAACCATATCTCCCTCTGAAGAAGCAGAGGGTGAAAAACCAGGATCCCAGCCACTTACTGATGCTGGTGAAGTTCCCATGGCTCTCCTGTTAAGTGCAAAATTGTTAATCCCAGTTTCTTGGCCAGATTCAACCTCAGGTAATTACAGTTTGTCAACCTAAGATTCTCATGCAGATCAGAGAGGGTTTCTGTGTAGCTGAGCAGTCCCTTTGTTTCACAGCTTTTCAGCAGAGCATGAAATGGTCTCTGCACAACATCTGAATACCCCTAAAGCTTGCCTTCAGCACAGAGGTAAGACCATCATTATTAACATCACATAGTTGTACACTGGATTTTGTGACTTCACTTTTTCACTGGTTCCAGGGTGTTAGAGCTGTACTGACAGTCCATCCCACAGAAAATGTCTTTGCTTGGACTGAAAAACAAGTTTAGATCCTGTCTTGCAGAGGCCAGGTAAAATCCCTTCAGAGATTCTTTAGTCATGTCATGGTAATTGTTTTTCTTTTGCATTGTAATAGATGAAATGCAGCTGAGCCAGTTGCTTTGCATAGACTCATTTATCTAATTTTACCCCTTTTTCCAGGTAGCTGAAACATGTGTGGCACACCATGATTGTTTATTTGCACATAGATTCAGCAGTAAACTGAACCAGTAGATTGGAGAAATTACTGGAGCAAATCTCCTCAGTTAAAGGTGAAGGAAGACAAGGTGCTGTGATATAGATGCAGCCCACTGAAAATCCCTAATTTTAAAAAAAGAAAGAAATTTGGAAACAAATAAGAAAAGAACTGGTGAAGCATGTGACCTTGGTGCTATAAAATCAGATGTGGGAGCCCAGCAGCAAAGTTGAAAGAAATGCTTCTGTCAGGGAGAAGCCTGTGAAAAAACAACATCCCCAACGAGCTTTTCCATGAGGAAATATGAAATCTCAATATTCTGATACTAAAATCAAGGCAAGGAATGTTGGAGCAGCTGAACTCTTGAAAACAGAAGAACAAGTTACCTCAGGAATATTATCTCTTGATGCAGAATTCAAACAGATATCATTCAGTCATTCATTCCAACCTCTCCTTTCCACATACGAGACAGATGACACATGAATTAAAGCTCTGCCAACTCACTTTTGGATTTCAGTAAATCTACTCTTTACCAAAGCCAAACCAGTTGCTCAAGCCTACAAAGCACTGAAGAAAATATATATTGCTTATATAGTATTTCTTGGATTCAAAAGATTATAAAATTAGACAAGCCAAACATTTTATGCCAATATAGCAGGTATCTTTGGGATAAAAATCCTGACACCATGGTTAAGATGATTTACTGCAGTTAAAGGATATCACACCAGTTGTGAATGCCATTCACAGCATTTCTTTATGAGGTGCCAGCAATACACAGCCCATCTTTTCACCAGAGCTGTACTAAGCACATTTAAGACAGGTATAAATCCCAGATTAAGAAACTCAGAGTAGTCATTGTTCATTTATCCAGGGAGTGGTGGATAAGAACAGCACGATTTTCTCTCTCCTTTTCTCTTCCTCACTCCTCAGCACTGTCTGTTTCAAATGAGATGCTGCTCTACATTTTATATTTAAACTATTTGAAATATTGTATAGCAGTCTAAAGGATCAGAAATAGTAAATATATTGAACTCACTGTGTCTTTTCCCATCTGAACAATTCAAAATGCTTAAGTTAAATATCCTCACTTCCATTTTTACAGAGGAAAGACACAACTCAGCTTGTCCAGAGCCACAAGGGTGTTTGGGTTATTGTGGTGCCAAACAGCTGGATTTATAGAAATTGAAAATCACACAGTTTAAAATGGCAGAATGACACAAAACTCATTCTGAGGCAGCTCTAAAGTGGAGTTCCTCACATCCTTACCTCTTGTTTTCTCTCCACACACAACGTGGTGTGGCAAACAGGGAAGACTGGGAGTAATTCTTTGGTTGCAATTAAGTTTTCAAGTAATAAGTAGCAGAATTATGCCAACCATGTCTCAGTAAAAGCTTTATACTACAATTTCAAGACCTACATAATTCTACACTGAAGTTAAAGGCCCCTTACAGCTCTAACATGCATAACAAAACCTGAATGTGGCATTAGCAAGCATTGGAACCCATGGATATCCCTATTAGATAAACACACTCTGTACCTGAATATATGCTCTATATTGATGTAGCCTCTAACTACCTTCCAAACAATTTTTTTTTTTATTATTTTCTAAAGTTAATTTGTGCCTTTGGTAAAATTCCATGAGACTTGCATGTGCATATCTGAGCACAGACTTAGTGACAAATGCTTCCCCTTCCCAACACATTGCATTGTTACCTATAATTTCTGTATTTTTATTTTTTTTCAATCACATCTGGATCTTTGGGAGATACTACAATAAGAAGTGCAGCACATTCCATTTGTTGATAGTTTCATTTCTAAAAGAAGACTCAATCATGCTGTACCCCTGCTGTTCATGGCCAAGTGTAAATGGGGTCTTGCTGCCAGTGCTATCCCTCAGACAAATTTCTTTTCTACCCTCATTGAGCCTAAAAATAAAAATTGAAAAAGGCAGAAAAATAAAAATGCAAGCTATCCCTACCAAGTTCATGAAAATACAATGATCAACCATAATGCTAAACAGAGGATAAAAATATCAAAAGATAAAAAAATTACACAATGTAACAATTTCCTCTTACACACAAATATTATAAACCTCAGGATCCAGCTCTTCTCCTCCCACTCTGACTCAACACACCTCCTGAAGAATTATTAAAAAAAAAATCCATTATATTATTAGGTACAAGCTTATGGATTAGCACTGATCACTGAGACATACTTTCAAGTTATTGGCTTCAATCAAACTGAATCTATGCCCAAACCTTAAAATTTGGTTTTGACTTAGGATCATTCAGTTAAGAACTAATAGTCTAATGTTTCTTTCACAACACCCAGATTCAATTTGCTTTTCTAATACTGTAATTTTTTTTAAAGTGTCATGAATTTTAGCAATTCTGAAAAAGAACTCAGTAATAAAATTGTTGTCCTTGCTACCAAAACTGTGCTTTATATGCCCAGAGTCCAGTTTCAGGGAAATGAAAAAAAAACCAAAACTGTGTTATTCGCTTTCCATAAGAAGAAATCGTTTTCAACAAGTCAGTTGCTTTGCAATAAACTAAATTTTGGATTTATCAGGCTATGGTGGCCGAGTGGCATGCATAATGCTTTTAAATTATCATTTATAATGAATATCATTAATGCTAAGGGACTTCCTGCAAGGGGTTTGAGGCAGGTACCAACAGGAATCAAAGACTTTCTCCTTTACAGACTCTTACTCTGGATATTTAAAAATGATTCAGTGAAACTCCTGACCATCCTTAAGAACCCAACAGTTGTCTTGCTCTGAAAAAAAATTTCTTCTTTTAATACCTTGAATAAAGGATGCCTAAAAACCTGACAGCATAGCAAATAATTTTAAAGCTGCTCAACCCATCTAACCAAACACTCCTGTATGAAAGAAAATCCCTGTGTAATGTCAATAAGAAAAATAACAGGAAAACAAAAACAAAACTACACTGCCATGCAAAGCAATTTTACCTGTAATATTTGCCACAGGTTCAAATGCATTTCAACTGTCTAAACTTTTATATCCTAATGTCCTATTACAACCCAAAATCAGAGAGACTGGACATTCCTACAACAACAAAAGAGGGTGAATTTACCAGGCTCCTTTATCTGGATGTTTAATACACTTGCCTTGAGTTGTCTGTCCCCCAAACTCTCATTCCTTTAAAAAAAGGAAGATACAATCCTTTTAGCAAGTTATTTATCTGCAGTGAACCTTCCATGACCAGATCACAACCTCCAGCCTAAGCGTTTAATTGAAATAGATTACCATAGGTTTTCTACATTCTTTTTTCTTCAAACACATATCAAATCCTCCAAATCCAAGCTTTCTATTTTCAGACTATTTAAAACTATTAGAGCTTTGAATCACCATACTGCCATTACTGGCCTAGCTGCCAGTCACTTATTGTTGTGCCACTCTATTTTGAATGGCCTAAGATTCCCTGTTACCTTTTGAAAGCACAATTTTTTGTTTGAAATAAGTTTCTCAGACCATTGTGTGCAGCTTGCAGTGTAAAAATAAATACAGGGAAATGCTGGAAATGAATTGCTGTAGAAATACAGACATTGAGCATGGCCTTTTGAAAATAAGAAAAGAAATCTGGATATGGTAGTTACTGTCAGCATTATCCTTCCTCTAGGAGAGGAATTCAAAAGCAGACACACAGTTACCCCATTTATAGCAAAACCTACTAGTCCATGAAATCAGAAGCTGTAAGAAAATAATGGTTTTTTTATTGTATCAAAACAGCAGAGAATAGAGCTTGGCTCTTGCAGCTCTCAGAGAGCCTTGAATCATGAATCTGTTTAATAAGCAGGTCTAATTTTGCAGCAAGTGCAAACAAGACAAAACCTCTTTGGAACTGCTTGATGCTGCCTGTGGTAGCTGCAAAGACCTTCTTCAAAACAGATCTGCCTCTGTTTTCTATGTTCTGCACATCAGGAAAACCAACCTAAAGTAGGAATCAAATAAATGAAAAGGTCTATGACATGCAGAAAAGTTAAAATCTACCCTTTAATTTTGCCTAATTTAATGTTTTCATGCAACACTTATAGCACAAGAACAAGAAAATGATGGAACCAAACCATTTAAATGTTTGCCCAGTCCAAACAAACTAAAAATTCACTGCACTTCTTTTCTTTTTTACCAAATAAATAACAAGCAAAACTTATTGTCAGATTCAGGCTTTGGAGGTTACCATTTCAGGCACAAATAGAGGCCTTGTTACTTTAAAAGATTTGTTCAATATTCAGTTCAGTGTGATTAGTTTTCTGAAGCTGGAAGGAACAAGTTATTTCTGAAGTTAAAAGTACTGTCAATATTTTCATATGCTCTTAAACAAAAAACATCTGGTTATATTTAGATATGGAACAATACTTCATCTCAAGAATATTTGCCCAGCAAACATTTGGAAGACTACAAATTAGAGGGAATTTGAGCTTTTTCATTTTTCTTACCCTCATGGAGATGATTTTTTACTAGACTTCAAAAAAAAAAAAAAAAAAAAAAAAGGTGGGGAGGTGGGAGAAGAAAAGAAGATAAAGTACATATTAAAAAGCAGCTTCACTGCATTCATTAATAACACACAGCTACTGTGTTGTTGTGTGCATACAAACATACAAAGACTAATTTAATAGAATTGTAAATGAACCACTGGTCTTTGCAGGCTGTCTTTTTTCCAAATTTCACAAGAGCAAGAATGGAATAGTAAAACGAGTTCCATTTGAAACACCTTTTTTTCCATATCCTAATTGGAATAGTGAATATAATTAAATGAAAAATACATTAAATTATCTATTGTAGTAGCTGTGGGTTCTATTTGCTGTACTCTGTCTTCCTTTGGTATAAATTCTGGCTCTGTGGTGGATCAGATACTCAGAATCTAAATCTGTTTCAAGTCTGAATAAATGCTTCTAATAATCAATGCCTACCAAAAATAGATTTTATACATAGATTATTTTCTATTTACTAGTGTCATTAATAAACAACCCAAAGTGTGAAAGGTACACCTTGTCATGTGTCCTTCATTTGAGAGTTGACTAAGTTTTCATGCACTGCAGCTTAAAGAAATCCTGGAGCAAATACATATTTCCCTCATAAAAATCACCTGGAAGACTGGTAGCTTGAGATGCTGCAGAAACCCATTAATCTCCATAGTTGTCATCTACTTTTATTGCCAATGCTTTGTAACAGACAAGACTGAGATATTTGGAACATACTGTTTTATAAAAAGAGAATGAAATAAAAGATTTTTTAGCAGTAGAGACATATTCTTTTTAAAACAGCACTTGTTAAAAATTATTGTGCACAAAGAGGCAGAATAAATATATTTTACTCTTCTAGCTGATAAACACCAAAGTGGAGCAGGAAGATGTTATCACTCATTAAAAACTCACTGTATTTTACCAATGATGCTTTGAACTTGTTATGGAGTCCCAAGATCTGCATGAGACCCACACGAATACATCTCAACCCACAAAAATATTTGGAAGTGTGGGAGAACACTCCTAAGGATTAAGAATGTTTATCAACCTTTGATGACACATCAGGACTCAGAAGACTTGGGTTTGATCCATTAAGCCTCACTCAGTTTACAGAGCATTTTAAAGGGATATCATTTGCATATTGAAAGTTTTCTGTAACTATAAACATTCATTAAAATTTATTTGTATGTGTAAAAATAAATTATATTGTACAATCCAATGCCTGTTCACATACAAGAAAAACCCAGGGACCTGTCTTAAAACTAGAGAGAATATTTTATTTGCAAAGTGCTATAAAAAAACCACACATGGATGAAGTACTGAAACACAGTAAGATGAGACAAGTAATTTTTTTTTTATTCTAGAGTCATCATTGTTTAAAAGCTTCTAATTTTGCTTAGAATGCTTTGTATAACTTTCATTTAAAAAAAATAATTAAATCTGCTCTCTGGTAGAAATAGAGCATTAGGTCCTTTGTGTGCTTCCTGTCCTTCTAGAATGATCTTCATCCAGAATTGTGGTGAAAATGAAACATCCACCCACACAAACACTTTGTAAAATACATTTTAGAAGGTTGCCATCATCAGCTTGCCAGAGTGGGTTGTATTTTCATGAAAGATAATCTTAAAAACAGCTGTGAATCAAGGAATTTTCTATAGCGAGAAGGTTTGCCACCTCGAACAGCTCCTTCCCTAGGCAGAGTTTGAACAAAGTTCTGCACCAAAGACCAGAATTTTTCAGTTTTCCATCATATCCCAAGGCAGAATCCCAGTCCTCCGGGAGCAACAGCTGTCTTTTAGGTTTGAAGATTCTGACTTAGGTGCAGAAACAAATTTCAATCTGACATTTACAGAAGTTGCTGAGCACACATCTTGGTGCTTTTAATCGTCTCCCCACAGATGCTGTCCCCACCACAGCAGCTGCTGCTCCTCTAAGGTGATGCCTGGTAGTTTGGAACAGGAATTTCAGGAACAAAGAGAAAAAAAATAAACGGAGGAATGACTTCTAATGTGCTAACATTTGCAAAACAGAGTTCCAGTTGATATGAAGGCAAAATAGAAACAAGACCTTTAGGATGAACTTTGTATTTTTCAGCATACGGCCTTTTTGTGTGCAAAAAATACAAGGCCTTTTCTGCTGACACAAATGCAATTTAATGAGAAGTAAGATGGTTTTGCCACTAGGCTAATAAGTTTTGTACAAACCAATGATGCTAAGGAATCAGGATATTTTGTTTCTTCTCACTTTAGTGGGACACTGGCATTTAGATCCCCTAGGCAGCTCCAAAAATCTTTGTCTTAATGCTCATGTTGATGACTCAGAAATGCATTTCAACCTCTGAACTTACTTTGCAATACAGGCACAATACCAAGTAAGCACAAAAACAAACAAACGAAAAAAAGCTTATATTTCTAAGCATTTCCTATAGAATTTACTGAGACAGGAAAGAATAATAAAAAAAAATAAATCTGAGAAACAGATATTGGAACAATCTACCCTGAAAGGTTTTTACAGCTCAGTGGAAGATTGGACAGACAAAGGAAGACAATGTGAATTAATCTGGATTTTAGCAGAAACGTCAGGGAACCTGGCAAAAGAAGACCAAGCTACAATAAGGGGTAAATGGTGATGGAAAGCAGCACCAATCACAAGAAATAATGTCACATAAGAAGATTGAAAGGTATCCTACCAAAAAAAAAAAAAAATCTCCTTGCTGCTCAGGCCAATATTACTCAACATGCCAACAGAGGATCTGGGAGCACAAATCATCTCAGCACCATTTTCAAAGCAGCAGCAAGAATAACTAGACATAATCAAGCTGAGTATGGATTTATTTTCCTAAACTTATCTTTTTACCCAGAATTTTGTGAAATGCTTGGGTAATAAAGACAAGGGAAAAAAAATGAAAGGATCAGTTCAGAGCAAAAAGAAGCATTTAAAGATTACCCCCACATCATTTTCTGTAGTCATATGATTTCTGGTATGCTCTTAAATAAAGGAAATACTGTCTTTAGTGCTTGATTGTTCATGATAAGCAAATGTGAGGTGAATATGCAGTAGAGATGAAAGAGTGATTTCTACTCCTATTTACTGACTTAATGCCAGTGATTTAAAGATTATCACTTCAGGCCCTCAACATAGAGAAGGAAATAATTTTCCAAGAATTCTTTGCCACTTTGCTCCTGTCTTCAAGGAGGGTGAATATCTCTTCATCCTGCCCTACAGTTCTCACTGCTGCATTCAGACATGTTGTCAATCCACAGGCATTTCAGTGGAATTCTGCTTTGCAGCAGGAATATTCATTGGAATATATCCAATATATAGATCATATTCATTTGATGCAAGCAGCAGAGCTGATGCAACTGGAGCTGGCTGGAACAGAGGTGATGAATCAGGATCAGCTCAGATGTTGGGGTCACAGCCTGCAAAGCAGCAGCCAGAGTGCCCAGGGCAGGATGAAAGGTGGCATCCTTGCCCCCACTGCCAGGGATGGCCTGGAGGCAGCAAAAGGCATCTGAGAGGATGAGAAGCTTGAGAAGCTGCTGGAGTTATTTTCCAGGAGCTGAGAATGAAAAGCAGAGGCTGGGTGAGGCTGCTGGAGAAGAACAGAACCACCAATCTCCCCAGGTGCACAGAGCCACCAGGCTTTTGCTGTTGCATGACAGTGGCAAACCAAGGGAATGCCTCCTGCAGCAGCACTGCAGAGCTTGCCATCCTCACCTCCCCGTGGAGCCAGGGCTGCAGCCATGACAAACAGGATGCACAGGTGCTACCAGTGCTTTGGAGCACACACTGCTGTCCTGCCAGGCATGGGGAGGATCCTTGACCTCCCAGGGTGATCAGGACAGAGCCATTTCAGTACTGTCAGGTGGCTCCAGGGTGAGGGAGAATAGGACTGGGACATCTCACTGCAGGACAGCAACATCTCACTTGGACAGACCCACAGCAGGGGAAAACCAGGCTCAAGACCATCTGAGGGACTAAAGGGGCACAAACCCATGGATCCTGATGAAATCCATCCACAAGTCCTGAGAGAACCTCCTGAGGGGCTGGTTAAGCCACCATGCAGCTCATTAGAGGAGTCATGGCATTCCAATGATGTTCCCACTGATTGGAAACACTGAGCAGAGAGCTGGAACACCTCTCCTATGAAAACAGGCCAAGAGGGTTGGGGTCATTCTGCCTGGGAAAGAGAAGGCTCTGAGGAGACCTCATAGCAGCCTTCCAGCACCTAAAGGAGGCTACAAGAAAGATGGGAGTTTGTACTAGGGCATCACTGGGAGGAAAGGGTTAAAAGCAGAAGATTTGGTGAAGAGGGAATAGCTTTGCTCAAAGTTACCCTGCAGCTGAGAATGCTTCTGTGGGAAACCTTCCCTTCATCATACCTATTGTTCATCCTCTGCCTGCTTGGAGAGAAGGAATTCCTGTCTGGAGATGACACATTCTGAAACACAGGCTTGAGTCTTCTGCTGGGAGAGAGAAATCAAAGGCACAGTGATAAACTGTGTGTGCACAAAGCTCTTTGATATTTTGGGGCAGGCAGCAGCCCATGCATGAGCTGTGCCTAACAGTGAGTCTCTGCTCCCAGCATTGTTAGAGAGGTAAATACAATAAAACAAAATAAATCTCTTCTTTGCATTTCAGTGTGGTTTGATGGTCACCTGCACCTGTCCATTCCCACAGGCATGTAGTGAGTAACAGCATAAGGGAGAAATGGCCTCACCTGAAGGAGGACAGGTTTAAATTAGAATTTAGTAAGAAATTTTTTCCTGTGGGGATGATGCGGCTCTGGTTGCCCGAGAGAAGCTGTGGATGCCCATCCCTGGTGAAGTGTTAAAGGCCAGGCTGAATGGGGCTTTGAGCAGCCCAGAATAGTGGAATGAATCCATGTCTGTGTTGGAATGAGATGATCTCTAACCCAAACCATTTTATGAAATACTTACTCAACAACAGCTTACTGGTGGATATATCTAAGAACTTTTTGCTGACATACACAGACCATTTAGGGTTTGCAGCCCAATTAGTTTTGTAGCTAACAATCTTACCTCTGACCCACACTTCAGGAGAACAGTGTGGTATGTGCTTACATAGCTAAATTCAGAGCTAACAATCCCACCCTCTGAACTGAAGATAAAAAAAGTAATAAATGAGGAACCATATTGCTAAAAGAAATAAAAAGTCTTGTTTAGTGTGAAACACAAACCTATCAAGGTATACACTACAGCAAAATCTTGTTATCAAATGACATCTGAAGAGACACACAGGTTTATATTAATAATGAAAATAATTAATATCAGGTGTGGAAGAGGAGGCAATCAAATAACCAGGTCCTATATAGTACCATCAGAAAGAGTAATGAAATTACAGGGTTTTCTCCTCCCATGTCTATATATTCTCATAGCACTGTGATCTTCAGTTCATGCTACACTATTTTACAAGTGCTTCATTATAAAAACATTTTGCTGTTGAGGAAACAGCTTTGAAAATATTTTTCATCTAGTGCATGCCAAGAAAATCAAGTTAGTGTGGATGAAGCAAGTTTAAAGCTTAGGCAGCCACTCCTCATTATTGCCCAGTGTACACGTTCCCCTTCTCCAACAAGTGTTACTTATTGCAAATTAACTCATTTTATTAAACATGTTTTAAATAAGTCACCAACTGCAACAACAAATTTAAAAAAAAAATTAAAAAAAAATCATTCTTCTTTCTCTGGTCTTTCTTCCTTTGCATATTGCTGCCTCATGTTATAATATATTATAAGATTTTTTGTTTGGCCAGTCTGCCATACAGTCTGAGGAGCACACACACTTTTCCTTTTTGGCATAAAGATGTCTCAATTAACATGATCTAGAGAATAACATCATCTTATGCCCTAGAAGAACCCAATAATACTTGCTTGCCTGGAAACAAAGTTCATTTTAAGGCCTTACTGCTTTAACCTGTCCAGAGGCAATAAAGATCCAAAAGGGGAAAAAAGTCAATTCTGAACAGCAGGAGTTTTTATAAGCACTGCTTTTCAGAGCTTGAGAGCTCAAAAAAATATCTTAACTTTTAGGTATTTTTCCAAAAAGCTTTATTAATTCACAAGTCGTGCAGAATTATAGTCAAGAGTTCACATAAATGTGGAGAGGAAAGAAAAAGATAATGGTGAAAGAGAAGCATATGCATCTAAGTATGCACATAACCACATGAATTTACATATTTTCAGCAGAATTTATGCTCTTGGTACTTTCAGCCTTACGGGTAGGCAGAAAAAAAATAAAAGCAGTTTATTTTCAGAATTATATTTAAGGTAACTTACTTCCCCTTCCACCCCATTTTTAAATCTTTTAGTGCCTGTAACAAATTTAGAATATGTGGTTGAGTTCCACAGAGAGCTGTCTGATATGGCACCAAACAGAGAAAGAAATTTTTACTAAAATATTTACCAAAAAGATCCTGAAAAAAATTAGAGAAAAAGAAACTGGATACAAAGGAACAATTCCCAAAAAAAGGCATTAAAAGGTCTGACATTTCCAAGAGATATGGAAGACTTGATTTAAAGATGATGTTATGTAGTATAAAATGAGTCAGTATTTGTTTACCCTGAAAAGTTTTCAGAGGTCTGCTGGTCACTGTGATCCATCTCAGAGGGCCTTGATTTGATAGTCACAAAAACCACTCTGATATCTAATCTGGTGATTTGGCTTTTGCCCCACAATCTAATTGAAAGTATAATAAATAGGTTTCACTTAAAGATTATTTTTGTTGTTGATGTTTTAATTCCAGCTGAGATCCTATTCTTACAACCTATGCATGCAAAAAGTATTTGAGCTTCACTAAGCTCAGTTTCAGGATTCTTCATTTTAATTTCAAGGACTTTCAATGTAAATTCAACCACTGGCCCCTGAGCTTTCTTGCAATTCTGTGTGAAACACCCAAATCTAGCAACAAGCTTACACTTCTTTTAAAGCTCTGATTTCTTTAATGAGTTGAATAGAGCACATTTCTGAAGATCCATTATGAAAAGCTCAAATTCTGTCTCCTTAAATGGAATGTTAGGTTGTTTTAGTGGCTTGCCTTTTTACCCTGCCCAGTATTTTCCTCTGGCCATTGACTGGGTTACAAGAAAGTCCTTCTAGTGATGACTTGTCCACATTATGACAAGGAAAAACACAAGAAATATGGAAAGAAAATCCATTTAAGGAGAAATTGGAGCATTTTCCCCCTCTCTCCCATTGAACTTGCATGGAAAACACCTGATTATTTCAGAGAAATTACACAAGAAATGAATTCAACACTTATTTTCATTCTGCTCCAGGCTAACCCTGTCAGAATTGTAAGTGATTACAAAATATGCCCAGAACTGCAATGTTCTGCTTTTGGTCTATAAATTAGGGCTCTTTTCAGCACACACAGCAGTTTTTAAGAATCAGGAATAGTCATAGAACTGCTCTTGTGCTCTCCAGCACACCATTAGTGAAATGATGAAATGGGGATTTTCAATGAGTATTGGCATATTTATATTAACTCTTCCCGTTGGCTTTTCCCAAAACACCTCTCAGCACAAAGCATAAAAATACAGAAAAAGAAATATTCTTACATTTTGTTCTATCAAGTTCTTTTCCTGCAGGAATGTATTTTTAAAGCTTGCTTGTCCCGTTTTCATTTCTAGCATGTGATTCCACATGCACAGCTTTGGCACTCACCCCCTAATACTGAGCTGGTTTATTTCAGCTAAAAGTGATAGAGAAAAAACCCAGTTCATGTTACATTAGAAGTATATAAAAGAGGCATCCTTATTGTTGTATGCAACTCCCATAACACAAGCCCTAGAGAAGCCAAATAACATACAAATAATCAACAAAACTATTTTTCTGTTCTGTATTTCTCTTTCTGAACTACTGAATGACTTAGATTGAATAAGGTTCAATTTTAAAACTGATTTTAAAACTTGTTTTCTCATTTTGGGTTTGTTAAAAAAAACCATTTCCCTCCAATCCAAGGTACAATGGACCAAACTAATCTCTTGTTCTCCATTTTTATGCAGGCAGGCAGATTGCAAACTGACCTGAAGCTAATGAAATTCTGCAAAGGAAAATAATATGTACCTGTACAGGTTTGGAGTGCAGGAGTACAGCTAGCATAGGATTTTCCTTCATGTTTTCCTTAATTAAACTATGTATAAAAAAAATCCCAAACTCATACACCCAGTTATAGACAAAGATCCCAGTTTCAAGCCTCACTACATTTAAGATCAACATTTAGGTCTAGGAGTGCTGGAACAGATGCTAAACAAATTTTAAATGGACTTAAGGGCAAAATTACTCATCTTGGTTTTGACTGGATTGGCAGGAAGTTATATTCAAGCTGAACTGGCAGCAAGAGTGTTAAAACTGTCCTCCAAGCAGCCAGAGGTTCCTGCAACTAACTAACAAGCAAGGGTGGATTACTGGGTGATCCATGTGGTAATGTTAAATGGAGGTGTCAAAGACAAGAATTGCATGGAAGGGAGTGTAGAGTGGACACATTCTGTACAAAAGCAAAGCTATTTACATTTGAGATGTCAGCAACATCTTGCCTGGCATTTATCTGGCTGAAACAAGTCATATTTTAAACTGTATTGACATGCCCAGAGCAAGCCTTGCTTTGTCCTGAATTGATCCCAGCTCAGAGCAACATTATCATTCATCAAGCAGTAGACAGGTGAAACCTGTTTATGGACCCAGAACTGCTCACAGGCAACACAAGGATTTTTCCCTGCTTGTTTCAGCACTGAGCAAAATTCTTATGATCCAAGATTTGTCTTACACACAGAAAGAGGGAAATTTGGTTTGTAAGTCCTGATTTACAAATAAGTGAATGGTAATGTAAGTCTGAAATAGCAGATTCAGAAAGTTATGTGTACAAAACCCTACCAGTTATTTTCCATTCTTTAGCCTTCCTACCCAAATAAGGTCTTTCCTCTATTTTTCTACAAAACAGGAAAGAGTGACTTGCTATCACTTTGGTAACACCTTCAACCAGTTTCTCAAAATATTCTCTAGAACATCAGACTGTTAACGACTCTTCAAAAATGGAGAAACTGAGCTTTCAGGTGCTGGAGATCTGAGCACTCCAAATGAAAATATAATTCAGGACTGGAAAAGCCTCCTTAGCTATGATCATAGTGAGACAACACATGAACAGCATTCCCCCCTCTGTTCCTCTTTTCTCTGCCAAGTGGTTTCAAAGACCCAACCTATATGGGGTTTCAGAAGGGAAAAACCAACCAACCAACCAAAAAAACCAGCACACACACAAAGGGAAACAACACTTCTAAAAGGGCAAATAGTAGCTCATGTGGTATCTTGAGATGGCTCTTTTTGGAGCCTGTAGGAGTGGCACACACAGAGTTACTTCAGTGCAGCAGTGGGCAACTGCAAGCAAGCAAAAAACTTATTTTTTAGTTAAAAGGGAATGCTCTTTTATTTAGGATAAACTTGTTAGCCTGACATCTCAGATCTTAAATATTAGTAATTTTACCACCACCCAAGGCAAGCAGAATAAACCAGTGAGAGTGAAAAATGACACCTCACCCAAGTCTCCTAAGCACTCTCCTGTTTGTCATAATAGTTATTCTGTGAAAAAAAATCGTGATGAGAGGGGGATGGAGGCAAATAATCTTTAAAAATAAGAAAAGAGCTTGAATCAAGAATATGAAAGGAGAAATGGGAGGGAAATACTGTTCTCTTGTTTGAAATATTAAAATTTGCCAGAGATTATTTGGAAACCCTCAAAAACTACAGAAAGTAAGAATATTCTGTGATTCTGTGAAAACCTGAGTTGGAGGGCACCAACCAGGAGCATCAAGTCCAAATCTTAAGGATTGGCCCATACAGGGGCTGAACCCATCACCTCAGCATTATTAGCACCAGGCTCTGACCAACTAAGTCTTATAGTTTTAGGTTTTCTGTCAAAAATGTCTTGCTAAGGTGTGTGAAAATATTCATTTTATCCACAAGGTAATTCTCAGAAAGTCCAGAGAAGAACATTGGTATCTAACTGATGCCAATGTTTCGTATCAGTCAGATTCCTGACTCCAAACATTTCAGTGGAAATCAAGCCCTTAACCAAGGACATTTATGGACATTTGGGACAGAATTAGAAACTCACAAAAATCACGGTGTTGGAATAGAAGAGTGCGAGAAACCATATTCTGCAAATATTTAGGGCACAGGATTTGCTAGGGGCTTCACTCTGAAGTATTATAGAGGAAAATCCAACTAATAATGCTTTCTCAGGAAACAAATATTTGTCAGGCTACACTTCTCTCACCTGGCATTCAATTCCTCGATATAGTTAGCAAATCTAAGCCCACTCTACATCACTGGAATTTTAAATTCCATGAAGAAACACTGGCATGGAGTGTTTGTGGAGAGAGCTGCCTGCAGCAGGGGCAGCCCAAGGGAAGGGAGAGGATTTTGAGAAACCTGTGATGAGGGACACTGCC
This sequence comes from Alethe castanea, assembly GCA_024734035.1. Taxonomy (NCBI): domain Eukaryota; kingdom Metazoa; phylum Chordata; class Aves; order Passeriformes; family Muscicapidae; genus Alethe; species Alethe castanea. Next base: position 3,480,610 of record JANRGV010000051.1, read on the forward strand.
ATGGAAATGGGATCACACACACCTCTCCCAGGAAAATGTGTTTGAGGGAGGGTGGAGGAAGCATCAGCTGATCAAAGCCTCCCTGGAGCAAGGATCACCTGGTATATCAGCAGTCACACAGTTCTCCTGAGAAGTGAGGGAAAAGTTTCCCCCCCACTCATCAGTTTATGTGCACCTTCCCACTCAAAGCAGCTCCTTGGAGCACCACAACTCTTCAAAGCTCAGGTCTAAGAAACTCACAGAAAGAACTAATGGAAATAAATGCATTTTTAACAGAACTCTCCCAGTTTCAGCTCAATTTTGTCATCTACATGACACTTGCAATGAGTAAATAATTTCAGATGGGAAATCACAGGTGGATTAGTGGAAGGTTATCGATTGTCAAGGTAATCATTGTGCAGCACAGAAATCTGAGACCTCTTGACCAGAAAGGGAATAGAACACACGTCTTACAGAAGCAGGCTTTTATGAAAAGATATTTTAGAGGCTTCAGGGCAACAAATACAAGTTTGAGAGCAGTTACAATCCACTTTTAGATTATATTACCTCTCAGTCCTTTTCTCCTGAAATAACCTGCTTCTCCACCTCCCTCTACCACAATCTTCCTTCTTTCTTTGCCTTTCTTCAGAGCAGCAAGAGAGTGAACATTATGAATTATTGATGTAAGAAATACAGAAATCTCATCAGGAGAGGAGTTTTTTTTTTCTTTTTGGTTTTTTTTCCCCCCCTGAAAAAGCTCAGGAGAAAGTTTGGACAGGAGCAGAAAGCCTACTCAGCAGAGGAAGGCATGTGCCCAACCATCTGTAGCAGCTCCACACTTCCTACAGCTTCTCAGAAATCACTGAGACAAGTGACATAAGTAGATAAATTCCACCAGAAAAACAAACATACAAGAATCCCGTAAGAACCAGAAAATACAACACCAACACCTCACACAAAAAAAAAAAAACAAAACCAACAAACCAAACCCCAAACCAGCACCGAAAACACCAGCCCACCACCCTATCCAGAATATTCATCAGAGACATTTGTGATTGCTGCAATGATTTAGACTTTCTGAGACCTAGTCTGTCCCAGCTGAGAGTGCCACTGAAATAACTTACATTCTTTCGAGTTTCATGTCAATATCAGAGACATTCTTACCAATCTTTGGAGTTTTATATTAGCAGGGGAATCTCCTCCTTGTATTGTTACAAAAGGAAGGAGTTTTTGCTCACCTTTTTTTCCCTTCAGTGCCCCAGCCTGCATCAAGCATTCAAGGATTCCTGCCTCCAGGCTTTCACATTTCATTTCTGCCTCACAAGGTGAGAGCTACAAATGGCCATGGGTGTGAGCTGAGGCCCTGTCTGTACCCAAAATGACCTTCAGGAGGCCAGGATAATGTAAAGGACCTTGTAAGGTTCATATAAGCCTGTCAAATACCTATAAACTTTTACAGACACCATGGCTAGAGACTGGTTACCAGTCTGCACTGGAAGACTTGAGCTCCATTCCTTTCCTTTGATCCTTCTGGACATGATTTCACAGGTGGAAGATTGTGGGAACAAGTTTGCTGTTACCTCTATCCCAGAACTCTCATGTACAACAGAGCAAGATACACTTAATATTTGAAGGCGTAGGGTTAAATGTATTTTTCAGTCTCTCTCTGTTTGTTGTTTTGAATATGCACTAATGGGATTTTAAAGATTATTCCAAGTTCTTTGAACATAAATGCATCCCTTCAGCCTTTCTTAACTTTCCTCTTAACTCCAGTAAAGGGCCAATCATGCCAAATGTGAACTGTCAAAGCAGATATCAATAACCTGAATCTAACTCCACATCTACCTTGAACAAGAAAGAGGAAAATACCACTGATACAGCACAAAAAAAGCAAAAGGCATCAAATATGCAAATGGAAGTCTGCAGACTGACTGCTCAAACTGTTCAAGCTGATAGCTTCAATACCACTCAGTTTTCCTTCTCACTTTGGCAGACATGTCTGCTTTAACCAAATGTCTCTGCTTCCTTTCCCCTAAGACTGGGGAAAATGCATCCTCATTCCTTACCTCTCTCCCCTTTCTTCCACATACTTCATTGATGCTATTATGTAAGTTTATTATGCCAGGGTTAGTCTCATGATCCTCAAGAGTTTTTAACTTCAAATTCTACATTTCTAAACTATGGATAGAAAGCCCTGGCTGTTGTCTGGAGGAACCACTGATTGTTTCATTTTTGTTTTTACATATTCTGCTCTTGGTGGTTATTCCTTCTCCATAACTGCTCTCTCACTTCAGGAAAAAAAAAACAAACCTGTTTTTACTTTCTTTTTCCTCCCCATCTTCTGTTCTCCTTCACTGTTTTGCTTTCTATTCCAAGACTATGTCTGTTTTGCAATCAAGCCTCAGAGCAGTTTCTTGCCAGCTCCTACTTAGCATTTCTGAAGTGCTGTGTAACTCTGCAGCCATATCAGTTATTTTTTAGTGCTAAACACAATTATTAGGATCCTCCATTTTACAAGGCTATAAACTGGTTTCCACTTAAAATGGAAATGAGTGGTATCTTCAACATATATCAATAGAACTTGTTTGTAAAATTTCATGCTCTAGTAGCCTTCATCTTTATTAAGGCTGAAGAAGTCAGTCCCATGTGTCACATTTAGAGAAACACTGGCAGAAATGGCCCTGAAGACATAACAACCCACTAGCCCAAATAATTTGCACTTTAAATGTAAATGTCTGTCTTTCCAACCCCTGAAGTTTCATCTCCCAAAACCACCTCTAGAGGTTTATCACCTGTATTCAAACATAAATACTTTCCATAATTTAATAAAAAATAAAAGAGAGAGAGAGAGAGAGAAGAGAAAAAACATAAGGAAAGGAGAGGTAAGATAGAAAGCCTGAAACACTGATTAATCTGCTGTGGTTGTGGACTAATTGAACAACTAAACCAGTTGAAATTGCAATTGGTAAGTTCTAGAAGACACAGCTTCTACTTTAGTTCTATTTATAGGTTGTCATTTCTTTAGTAACAAACATTTACTAACTTATTACCACAGACTTTTCAGCCCTAGAGAGTTACAGGAGGAGGTCAGGTAATGTTATTATAACTCCTATTTATTCTTTATTTTAGATAGAGTGTATTCTATGTAGCCTGCAAAATGTAGAGTCAGAAATAAATCATTGGGAGAGACATATTTAAGCAAATTCCTGAAAATTGCTGAGCTTTGATAGTCAAGTTTACAAAGCTTAGAAAGACTTCCTGACTTGGGAAGTGGGATTGAACAGTTGGTTTTAAATAAATAGGAGGCGGTGAAGCTCACTAAATAAGAACCTAGCTGGAAATTATGAGGGAATTGAGACACTAAAGTCTTGCAGAGCTTTGATTGCTTCAAATAATTAACAACTCAAAGGAACAGACAAATAATGTAAGATTATCTATATATACAAACTCTATATACGTCATTTTACAGTGCAAAACCTTTAGTCATTACATTATGAAGTTCTCCTGTTATACATACCTGTTATTAAGTTAAGCAGAAAATTACTAAAACTTTCAATAAAAGATGAACTCATGCAATGACATCAGCTGGATTTGGAATATGAAACTTCCTATTCTCTCACATCTGCACAATTTTCCCACTTAATTTACATAACAAATGAATTCCACTCAGATAAAAATACTTCAGGCTCTCTGTTCCTACTGTATTTGATCATGAAGAATTATCTGGCACACTGACATTTGAGAGAAAAATCAGGGGTTTGTACTTTTCTTAGGTTATTTCCTTTCATAATATTTTAAACCAATAAATATTGGCAAAATATCTATATATGCTTACAAATGCCAGCTAAATACCTGTAAGCCAGTAAGAGTAAGCAAGGCAGGCATCACTCAACACTTTCCTTGCCTTAATACTGTTCAGAATATTGGAAGGAATTATGTTCAGTAATTTCATATTTATAACAAAAAGGGAAATTTTGAGGGGAAAAATGATAAAATAGTCCCCAAGCTGTCATGCACCCACTGAAAAATGAGCAAAGATTATTTTGTTATGTTTCTGTGTTTTACTCCTTCAATGAAGAATTTGGATTATGACATCCAAAAAAGGAAGGAGAGGGGAAGATGAAATATTAACACATGCACAAGGGCCAAGTTCTGGCACAATCCTGGTTATTTTGTCAACAAGATAAGAGGGAAGGCAGCCAGTAAAGAAAAATACACCTATTACCACCAGAGTTTGGGGAAAAAATTTAGTCAGGTAGAACGATATGTGGATCCAAGAATATTGGATATTCAGTCAAGTCCCTTCCTTGAAACAAAAATAGAGTTTGCACGTGTTACTGTAGATCAGTCACTGGCATTATGCAACATTGAGGATTTTGGGTTTGTTCCTGTATACTGAAAGGGGTTTTCTTTTGTTTTTAAAGAGTTCCAGAAAGACCTATTTGAAATAAATATGTAAAAGAGGTCATGGAAAATCTGAAAGAACAGGTTTCAAAAAGAAAGTTCCTAGCAGAGCCTCTAACCTGATCCCAAATCTACCTGGGCATACCTGAGAGGTCACCTTCTTTGTAGGAAGAACACAGTCCCAAACAATCTTCTGAGCCTCCTCTCTTGGAATTATTTCTCATTATTCCACAAGAGAAGCTTAGCACATAACCTATTCAGGCCTCTTTCCACTGTTTTATTATCAATCATAACCTGATTATAAGGCTTGAAGAGGTTTCACGAGCCAACATTAGTTCTGTACAAGAGCACAGACCCTCCCATCATCACCTGGAGTTGTCAGATACATTTAATATTAAGCACCTTTATTAGCCTTGCAGTTTCAAGGAAAAAGCACCATCGTCCTCAGAAAAATCATCTCTTATTGCAGCACTTCCTCACAGCAGGGAATGAAACAAAACCACTAAAATCAGCTCTTAAGAAGTTAAATTGGGATACATTTTTACAGAACAAGGAAAAAAGTAATAGACTGCCAGTATAAAAGATTCCAAGGCAGAAAAACAACAAAAGGGTACTTGGGCACAAAAAGAAGGAAACAAGTAATTGACTAAAAATACAGCTGCTTAAAAGGCACGAAGTCCTAAAGACACAAATACAAAGTCTCTGTTGCATTTGTTCAAGTCTGTCTTTGTAGAAAGTGTTGTTACAATGGATGCTCTCAATGGGTAAATTTACAGTGGCATCTGCAAGTATAGAAGGCTGCAAGGACAAGCTTATGCCAGCACTTGTAACCAAATGCTCTTCTGAGGAGCTGAACTGCTATTTACCACACTTTTTAGTGTTTCACCTGAGAAAGAGATTCATTTGATACTACCACACCAACAGGGAAAAAAACCGCATTCACTGCTACAGACACTGACCTCTCAAAAACAGGTTCTAAATCAGATGAGAGCTGCAGTGAAGGCGAGAAATGTGGGAGATGTCTCAGAATGACACTACAGTCTTTCCTTTAGGGGGGTCCCATGCAGTCCCTGCGCTTTCACATTCCAGAGCATGGCTGGAAAATGTGGCAAAACCAGACTCTCCCCTCATCCCCATCAGGCCTGCACCAAACCCATAAAATACCAGCACAGCAGCACCACAACAGAGAGTTTGGCCAATTGCCTTGTGAAACACAGTTTGTGCTGTGGGGTTATCTAGACCCAAGCAGCACCCTCAGGTTCCAAGGAGCTGTGAAGAAAAATCAGCTTGAGGCCCCTATGTATTTATCCCAGTGAGAATCTGATGTGCAAAGGACTTGAAGCTCAGTCAGACACCAGATACTGAGATGCTTTTTGCTCATAGACATTGTAAACCTAAGGAAGTCCATGAGAAACATCACCAGCCTTGTGATGGTGGTATTTTATTTTATTATTTGGTGTATTACCAAAACCAGGCTGAAAAGTGCAGCACAAATCACCAGGACATCTTCAGCTATTTTCTCACTGCCATGTCACAAAAAAAGTAAAAAGTATTGACATATGGGTGCCAGAACCTTGTCTGTACTTCACCCAAAACAGAAAGTTTACCCCAGGCCATAATTACATTTCTCAGAAGACACCCTGCCTGCTAATACCAAGAAAAAAGAATGGCAAATTTAAAATTCAAAGTTATCAGGAAGCTCACTGCAATAAAGAATCCATCTTGAGCAAACCTTGCTCTGTCAAAGCCAATTGTGGTCAACAAAAAAAAGCAAGCAGAAGTTTAAGTGGCTAATCTTTTTCTTTCTCTTTAGATTAACTGGTATTGCATTTTCCTGAAAAGATGCAGATTTCATGCTCTGACCCTTGATTTTGAAAGGCAAGAGCTGACAGTCCTATTGAAAACTCAGGCTGGTGGCAGAATTATGCATATTCTATTCTTTTCTATTCCTCCTTCAAGAAAGTGGACAAAAAACTCTGGCATATATGTGTATGGTGTACAGGGAAGGAAAAGAGAGAGGGAAAGTAACTCAAATTTAATATTTTTTGCTTCAAATTCACATATTCACAGCATAAGACAGAATATGCAAGTGTCTACTCAACAGATTTGTATTTTAATACCACACCCAAATTTAAACCTGAGATCCAAACAACTGAAAATAAATCAAGCATTTGTAGTGCAAACTAAATTGCCTCACAGAGAAAGCTCTAAAATATGTACAAGTTTATGAAGCCTATCAGGTATCAGCCAATGAGAAAAAAAAATATGCGTAACAAGACATATGCACGTTACATAAGCAGGGAGTGCAATCAAAATGTTAGGGGTGGAAAAAAAGTAAAGCACCCAATTTCTGTGAAAAATCAGCGACATCTTAACAGAGTTTAGCAACCAAATCAGTTGCATGATGTTCATGCCTTCCCTTCCAAAACAGCTATCTGAAAATGAAAGTCATTCTGAGGTGAAATGCATTTCTGCATGCTCTTAAGTTTTGGAAAATTCATCCCTGAATCACCGCAGTGGTGTTCCAGAACACACACAATAACCAACCATGCATTTCCACAGTTCTGAGGTTCTGTTGGACAGGAATTATATTTGAGAGCTGGTGGAATTATGGCATGAAACTATTCAATTTATGGTAATTTGTAGCATGAATACACTAGAAGGTGCCTTCAGTCATTTCATTTAGCTGCTTTATTTGCCTTTGAGTTCAGGATAATGACTGAGGGAAATAAAGGAAACCTCTGAAGGCTGTCCTGAAATTATCAGATTTAATGCTCCCTGCCACAGTTTTCTCCCTTTCATACAGTGAGACTCTCTGGTAATTGTAGCTTTTAACTCTATTATTGCAAAGTCAGAACCAGCCAGAAAGTGCTTAAGATGATTTCACAGGGAAAAGTCACACTTTGAAATCAGAGCTCTGATTTAAAGACAAATATCTCTGTCCAGCAGACATGGGATGGAAAGAATTCCTAGTTTAAGAAGCTTCCACAGGCCACCCTCCCAGTTAGTTTTAATAGTTGTAAGTCAAGAACATGACATTTAAAATAGGAGGTATACTGATATTTTCTAACTCATGTCGAATCTTTAACGTGTTTTGCATTAAAATGCTGCCACAAAATGACTTGGCTGAGTGCCCAAGGTAACACTCCTCACACTGCTGTCCTGACTCACTGCCAAGAGGAGGCAAAGGAGGCATTTCCCTCAGACAGGGCTGCTAATGAAAACTGTCTGAGCCCTTTCAACACCCCTGATTTTGTTGTGCTTGTCATCTCGATGCTGTGCCTTGCTAGACTTCTGTTCTCAGCAATGTATTTCTTAGCAATATGCTCGTGCCTTAACAATATCACTGAATTCTTTCCCTTCCATTCAAAAGGGCACCCTGAATACAAGAGGCTACACCTTTGGTTTCGAAAAAAAAATTATATAAAAAAGACAACCAAAAATCCCCAAACCAAAACTCCTCACACTCCCCACCAAGACAATAATGAAAATCTGTCCTTCCTCCCAGTTTTTAAGAACTATCATCTCCTTCCCAGGCTGGGAAGGCTGTGGCAAGGGAGCTTCAGCTCCTGCAGTCCTCTCTGTCCTGCTGCACATCTGTGTAGCTGAAAATGCCTCACTCCAGGTGGGAACATCATCTGAGAGCCCTACCACCTGAATGTTATAAAAGTTGTTTGAATAAGAGCTGTTATCTACAGCTTTTCCACAACAAGGAAGCATTTGGCCTTAGCCTGATGGCAAATATTTCTGAATCAGCTGAAAGAAATATCAGATGACATCTGTAGCCTGTGCTTCCCTGGAGGAATGAGATATGGTACAGTTCAGGTGCACTGTGAGGAAGCCATCACTCCTCCTGACACCTGGATAAAAAGACAGCTCTGTTTACCAGAGCAACCGAGTGCACCATTCACACAAAGAGAGTTTGTCAGACTGTCTCGAGGAGAAAAAGCTTTGCTGTGCTCATATTCAATCAAACTGGAGGCATGAAAGCCACAGGAGGATGGTGGCTGGAGGCTGAGCATCTGTCTCACACATAATCTGAACACCATTCAAAAAAGAAAAAAAAAAAAAAAGGTGGGGGAGAGGGGAAGAAAATGGAACAAAAACATCCTTCTGACTTGAAAACTCTATCAGAAACAGAGACTGCTGCAATCACTTCCTCCCAATCCATCCTGGCACTATCACACATTCCCTTTTTCCACATCTGCAGGAAGAATCAAACACAGCCACTCTTTGGTACCCAGCTTTCCAAAAGCTCACATCATGCACTAACAGGATGGGTGAGAATGAACCCAAGACACATCCACAGGGGCCTCCCTTCAACTCCCCAGTGTCTCCTGTCAATTCTCTGCCACTCTTCCTGACAGGAGCCCTGGAAATACCAGCTATGATGGCTGTGTTGATAAATGGAAACCATTTGGGGTTTTTTGAACAAGCCAACTGATTTCAGAGCTACCTACCATACAAGACAGGCCATGGCTGCTGACAAGAATTTAATAAAATATTAGGAAGAGAACATCTTAAAGAAAAGTAGAACTCCTGGAACATATTCAAATCATTATTGGATAAGATTCTGGTTTACACTTAATATAAGACACCCCAGCAAGTAATAGAAATTAAGCCCAGTAATGAATTAATTTTCCTTCCTGTCACCCCACAGAATCTCACTGAGATGTGAATTGAGAACACTTCATATGCTTAAACCATTGAAAGGGACAAAGAGTGATTTCAGATAAGTTAGGAAACATGAAATTTTGGTTTTTTTCTCAATCCTATAAAAAAATAACACAAAGCAGGAATAGATAACACTAAGAAACCCCTCAAATTTTAGAAAAGAGCTGCATATATAACAACATCTCATTAGGTTAACTGACACAGACTGCCCAGTGAGGTGTACGTTACCCTTTTAACCCTCACCAGCACAGAGTTAATTCCTTTCTCCATGAAAATAAAGTCAGCATTGGAAGAAACCTTATTTTGCCACAAGTGACTGAAGGAAAGCAAGATGATATAACCAAAGCAATCATTTACATATTACAGTGCTGCTCCACCTCAACCTACTCACCACATTTCATCACTTCACTTCCAAATCCTCGGTCTAGAAAAGCAAGAAGAAATAGCATCACTATTTCTGTTTTTACATTAGAGAAAAAAACCACAGAAAGTGTAAAAAACATCAAAATATAGACCAATTTTCCATTATTTTTCCTAGGGTGTCAGGGTGCATTTGCTTTTCCTATTAATTTATGCTTTTCCGTTTCTCTCCTCAGATCACACTAACACTTCATTGGGTGCAATTTGCCAATCTAAAAAGTGGAATTTGCACAGCCTGACACTGCTGCAAGTCCTGGATGCCACAGAGGGGTTAGAAGAAAGTAAAAGCTCTCCAAGCATCTCAGAGCTGAAGGAGAAAAGGAATTCTTGAGTGCCCCACTTGCTGCTTTTTTGATCTTTTCAAAACCAAAAGGAAAGTGAGAATCAGAGTCTGCAATTTCCTCTCCCTGCTTTTCATTTTATGTGTTGCCACTCTCTGTCTGAGGAAAGAACACAACCTCCCACCACCCCCCCAAAAAAAACCACATTTGCTCAAACATTTAAGCCTTTTTCTATCAAGATCTTAACAAAACTACCTTTGCTGTATTATAATGGCAAGATATCTGAAGGGTACTACTCTCATTGCCAGGTTGGTTATCAACATTCAGCCCTTGTCTAGCCCATTCCTACATAACCAGTAGAGTTTATTAACATTTTAAAGTGTCATTTAAACTATTTGTAATACATACACTTACAGTCCCAAGTATCAGTATATTTAGTTTTCTAGATATCACACATGCAAACAGATCTCTTGGAACCTCTTCTTGGCATTACTATAATTACTGTTAAATAATGAGGCCAAGTGACACCTTCCTTCACCACTTTTGCTCTCAGCACTGTGTAGAGAGACTTATCTTCTCTTTGTTCACATCTAGAAGGATATTATTTTCAATTCTGTGAGCTAAACACTGAACTTGCACTCAGAAGACCACAGAAAAAACCCAGTCCACAGTTTTTGAATACTTACCAGGCCACACAAAACCTCAGCTTTATTTTATGCCCTCACATTAACTCCTAATTTCCTTTTTTTATGTTTTCCGATAATTCTTCATTTAAAACTGCTTATAGAAACCTTCATGCCTAAAGTCAGAGTTCTTTCTGCAGCTTGCTTGAAAACAAGCTTTGATTCATCACAGAGATCAAATCCACCTGAGAAGCCAAAAAAAACCCCTCAGATAGCAGTCACCTGGTTTGAGTTTTTTATATTTATCCTGGCAGTATGAGTCCGTGTGTCAGCAATCTCAGTAATTGTCTTGTTCCAGCAGTTATCCTGATTGTCCCATATCCCCCCTGGCTGAAATGTGGAGAGGGAGGAGTTGATTGTGATCTGCACTGGCAGAAAACTTTGTGTGAATGAGGGAATTAATTCCTATTGCAGACAAGTTTCCCCCTCTAGTGCTTTCTACTGTCCAGTTTTACTGCTTTTCCTAGGAAGGTTTTGTTGGAGGATCCACCTTGGGAAGGGGGTTTATTGCTTTAAAGTTGGGGAGATCAGTCCTCCACCATGGGCATCTGATAAGAGTAAGTCCATAAGAGTAGTTCCCATTTCTGTTTTCTTCAATTCTTAATCAATATAGGGAAATTCAGGATTTGATCTGTTCCATATCAAAATTTCTTATTGTAGGAAGAGGACTATTCCCTTTTTTTTTTTTTTAGGGATAAATAATTATTCCTATTATCCATAAGAAAATTTAGATGCTTATTCTAGTAATCAACTAGCTCATGGGTAATAAGTAATTTGATCACTGGTAATAAGTAACTTTTATATCTTGAGGAAATCTAAGAAATGTTTGAGGCAAATTCATCTGAGTGTCTCAGATCTCAAAAGATTTTCTGACTTTGATACCTGGGCACTAAAGCGATTTTTTTAAAAAAATGAGTCTGGGTTAATGAAAAAAAATACACTAAAAGTCTTTCTTATTTCTTTTAAAGCTATTGTCTTTGAATTGCATCATTTCATGTACCATTATCTCAAGAAACAGTAAATAACTTCCAGAAATCTTTCTATGTGCATTTTTTTTTTTTTTAATTCCTAATTGCCACTTTAAACTTATGCATCAATTTTTGCTTGAACATCCCTGCAAAAGAATAGAATATAATTTCCACTTTTCAGGACTACTGCAGCAAATAGAGAAAGCTGCTCTATTACACCTAATGATTTGTCAAGTAGGAGCACAGTTATTTGGGGGTAAAAAGGAAGCTTTTATTCTCCTCTTAATAAGACAGAACTGCTATGAGAATAGGAATGAAATTCTTCTCCTTTGATACTTCAGTAACAGTTAATTATCAATACTTTAGAAATGTAAGCTGAATTATTTTGGATAATGTGCTTCTGAGGGGTTTTGAGTAATTCCAGAAAACTTGCACCATGGCTTGGGTTGTATTGTAAAACTGCTTTTGTTGGTGCATCTTCAGAAAAGAATAGGAAGAATTTCTAAAAATGAACAGCAATTTGAAGCTAAAAGAGTACTTTTCCTTTTATGAGTTTCACTGAAACACCACACTGAAGAGCATGTAAAAAGGGACCATTAAAAATTAGCATAAATCATATCAATTACATGCTATTTCTTACAGAGCTACTCAGTGGCATAACCTGATTTTTGCTGTAAGATCGTTGATGAATACAAACTCCTTAAGTTGTCTTTTCTGTGTTCAAAACTGCCAAGTGCTTAGCAAAGGGGAGAGCAAAGACTGTTTTGGTCTCCACAAGCCTTTCCCAAATTATATTTGATGCACCTTCTATTGATTTCTAAAGGCATCATTAAGCTGGGCTGAGGGCTGTGCCCTCCCTCTGTACTCCAGGCCAGATGCAAATTGTGTGGGCCACTGTCTGCCACTCATGAGGACTTGAAAAGTGGATGGGGAACCAGCAAACTGAACCAGAGAACAGCTTTGTCTTGATACCCAGCTCTGGAGGAGAAAGGGTGGGAGCAGCTTCATCTCATGGCACAGGTTCTCTCCTGGTTGTCTTTACCTGACTGGATCTCCCTGCTTGCTGGCAGTGAATGTGGCACTCAGGGACACAGTGGTGGGCATGGCTGTGCTGGGTTAATGCTTGCATTCAGTGATCTTAAAACACTTCTCCAACCTAAGTTATTCTATGATTCTGTGAAGTCGTTCTTGCTTATGAAGCAAATTCGGCTGGAGTTATGATAAAATATGTAAACTGCTCTGCATGCTGGAAATCTAAAATTCTACCTCTGTGGTTTTCTGCAGCAGTGAAGAGAAGCTCAGTCTCCTGTGCTGCAAAGGAGGCTTTGCTGCTCTAACTCAGCTGAGTAAGAGTGGTGGTGACACCATGGGGTTCACATCCCAGACAGCAAACTGCCACTGAATGATCAAAAGAAATACAAATAAAAAGGTGATCCTTGGCTAAGGAGTATTTTAATCTGTTGGAACTATAAAGTTTTTAATATACTGAACTTCAACTTTTTGGAGGTCAGATGAAGACTTCATTCCCAGTCAGAAGATTAAAGCTGCATATGAAAACCAATGTGATGCTGTTTGTAGATTCCTTCTGAGTGTGGTTTTTGCAACAATTCTCAATCTCTGTTTCAATGAGAGGGGTAAGACCTTATTTTAAGAAGATTGGCAATGGGTAAGCACTCAGGAACAAGCAGCTGCAAATACAGAATTCCTCCTTGCTGAAGGCACTCTGCCAGTGCCTCCTCAGTTGTAGATATCAATTCTAATAACTCTTTGGGAAAAGCTTCATTTTAGTTTGCAAACCAAGCTTATATGAACTAGAATACAAAAAAAAAAAAAAAAAAAAAAAAAAAAAAAAAAAAAAAACAAAAAAAAAAAAAAACAAACAAACAAAAAAAACCTACCCTATTTGTTTTACCTACGATTTTAAAAGTGGCAGAAGTTTTCCATAGAATGTGTCTGGGTGGAAGGATGCACATTAATGGTATGGCTGCCGTGCCAGGCTGCTCAAATAAAAACAGCAGATGAGATGAACTCTGATGTATGCTTAGATAGAGCTCCAGCTCAACATATACAGAATGTATTCTTTCTTGAGAGAAAGAACATTTTGTGTTTTGAGAGCTCCAGACTGATACTGGAAGAGCACAAGCCAGCTTTTCTTCCACATTTGTCTTTCAATGCATCACTCAAAAAATAAATTAAAAAAAAAAAGCTGAATAGATCAAGTACATGACAGTAGCAGTTGTGTGGAAAACAAAAGGGCTCAAATCCAGGCTGTCAGCCTGATACCAAATTTTTCTATAAACTTCTTGGAGGACTTTGCAGAACGTCATGAAAATAGAGCAGTCCCAGGAAGGTGCCATTTGGTACTCCAGAGCATTCTCCCTCTATTTGCAAAGAAATATCACAGGAACAGCCTGTTCTCATAGTGGGATGGGAACTAACCCTCTCCATAACAGTTTCAGTGCCAAGCAGCAAGCCCCCATCTGTCTGCCAGCAGGAGAGAGAGAAAAATGAAAAATGGAAAGGAGAAGCAACCAGAATTTGGGCATAGGAGAGAAACATCTGCTAAAGGGACAGAAAAAAAACAAAAGAGAAAAAAAAAAAAGGTTCTGAGAGAATAAGACAAAGCAGCATAAAGCAGGTAAAAGAACATAACCATGTTCCCAAAAAAGAGAAAGAGAGGAAGGAAAAAAAAGGTGGTGGCCATAAAAATAAAGGAAATTTTTAGGAAGAAAGGAAGGGAAGCATAAAGCCAGATGTACTGTAGGTATTTACCTGTGTTAATAACAAGAGATCTGATGGACAGAATGGCTGAATAACAGTGGGTTCTGATTGGTTTAATATATGGACTTAGTCATTGTGTTTGGTCTTAGTTTTTCAGCTTTTGAAATCCACATCATAAAAAAACAAAAATAAGGATGATTACATGAAAGCTGTTTTCCATATTTGTACAGGAATTGTGAGGGAGGAAAAAAATCAGCCATTTATGTGCAAACTTCCTGAGTTTTTTGATTGTTTCAGTACAAACAGAGGAGCATTCCTCTGTGCCTGCATGAAAAATGAGGTAAAATTTGCTAAAAAAATAGATTAAAAAAAATTAAAAATAATAAAATGGAATTAAGTACCGAATCCCTAATCTTCCTGGAGATACACACAAGTAGCTGCCACAGATGGAATGATCCAGCAATAAATGATTCAGTAATAAAATTGCTGTGATTGTTGGTCCTGAACACTTCAGATTTAGAAATCTGGCTTCTTAGAATTTCACTTAAAACACTCATACATGAAAAATGTAAATAACATCTGATTTTTTTGTTTTATTTTGAGATAGCTCCACTTTGAGTAGCTAGATCTCATTCTTTGGAGCATTTAATCTAATTTTTAACTGGGTTTTTTGGGGTTCTTTCAAACAGTAACAAACGTAAGGCTTTGTTTCTGTACATACATTTTCTGCCTTAGTTTCACTAAACCCAGAACAAGACAGCACAATAATTCATTGTTACTTCATGCATGCTGCCATGAGAATGATTAAAGAAATGCTTTCCCAGGGCATTGCCAAGTGTCATTCAGCTGTTGCAGGTTTCCATTGCTGATACCCAAATGCAACAGGTAACAGCCATGAATTTAGATTATCCTGCAGCATATTCCTGTAATACTCTTTATACTGTGTATGTAGTTTTCTGATTCTGTCAGCATTTGTGGGAAATGCTTAGCTTAGCCACTAAAAAGTTGTTTTGTTTTTATATTTTATCAGAATTCTAAACTCCTAATAAAACTCTACGATTCAATGACAGCTCCCAGTACTTTTTAGCATTTTATCACAGCTGCTCATTATAATATTAAAAGTGCTCCCAATTTGTGGCCAGTCTTGAACAAGCAGAAATGTATCAAGTGTTTAGAAAAGGAGAAGGAAAAAAAATAAATACAGATTTTATTCTACACTTTGATCTTTCCTGTTCTGTTGTCTCATGCAAAATATTTTACCTCTTAATGATACTTTCCTGGTGGTGTATCAGAGATAATTCACAGAAGAAAAAATACCTGCCTCAAAATACAGCAGGAGCATTTCTAAAAAGATTTCTAGATATGTATAGCCTTTGATGTTTATTAGTCTCACTGCATACTTAAAATTCAAATCAAGGCACCAGAAAACCCTTGAGACAAATGCATAATTCATATTTGCTATTTACTATACTTGTTCTATGTATTATATCAGCTTTTATTGATTTCTCTTCATGGAATATTCACAAAATAATAAAATCCTCAATATTATTATATATTTTAACTTTTTATCTCATTAATTCCTTCAAAGCTGACTTCTAAAAAGATGACACTACTGTTATTATTTATTTACCTTAACTAGTGCTACACTGGCCATTTTTCAGATTAGTAAATTACCAGTGGTTGTGGGATTTTTGAAACACACATCAGCATATTTGTCCAATTATTTTAAGGATGTCTTTCCTCCTTACTGGAAGCAAAGCTGATAATTTTTTTCTTACTGTACAATTGCCTCATGTATCAATAGGGGATGGATATTTCCCATTCATTTCTGATCGAAGAAATTGTTTTAATGCTTGCTGTACAGGAAGTTCTTGTTATTTTAGATTTGTCTGTGTGTTTTATTCACCTGTCACTGTCACAGTTTGGTGTGGCACTTTCCATTGAGCTGTTTCTACAGCTGAAGACAAAAATATTTTACAATAAAATGCTGTCAGCACGACTGAATCAGGTACTCTGAGTTCAGCTGCACCTCAAAGAAATTACACTGTGTGTAGAAGGTGCTGTAGGAAAATCAAATTGCAGATGGCTCGAAAGGGAGTAAAAAAGGGGCCTAAAAAGGGAATTAAAATTTCAGAAAGTGTTCTGAAATTCTTCTCTGGGGAAAAAAAAAATTAAATCCATGTGTAAACCTGGAATAAGAAAAAGCCTTCAATCTTTACCTACAATCAGCAAAATCTATTCTGTGGTTCAAATCCAGCTTTACAGAGCCCAGCTTAAATGTATTGACTTATTATTATCTATTATATATGTATTTATACACTATAATAACAAAATTTTACTCATTATGAAGTAACAATTAATCAGAGGGATAGAAGACTTTATACAAAGATGCCATTTTATGAGGGCTGATGGAATTAGAATTGTTATCAACTAAAATATTGCTTCTCCATTTGAAAATATGTGAGAAGCAGTTTTCAGACAAAATTTGGAATCTTAATTTCTGAAATATACCTAGAATATAAATAGGATCACAGTTTGAGTTTCTTATGCACCCATTCTGCGGTGAGAGGTACCTCTGGCCTTGATTTTTGGATTATTATGATGCTTTTTCTAATTCACATAAGAAGATACAGAAAACAAAGATATACAAGCTGAAGAACAGCTCTATCCTGTAAAATTAAAAGAAAAAAAAAATCAAAATAAAATCAAAATCACCTAAGAATGGGCCATTTCTCAACCATTCATAGTAAATATGGTGTAAGTTATGCTTAAACCAGCATTTGCTGAGAGAGTATTAGTCCAGGTAGAAGCAGTTACTCCTTTCATATTATCTGTTAGATTATAAGATCATTACTGCTAAGCAGATCCTATTTTTTGTTTATAAAGCATCTAAAAATTGAGGACAGCCCTGAAGCATAATGATTTCCTATTACAAAAACAACAAAAAATTGTAGTTTTTTCATGTGAATGTGTCTATGTATGGAGGGGAGGGAGGTGGAGGGAAACAGACTCTTTGTTTTCAATGTTTTGAACTTCAGGGAAAATAGTTTTGCAATGAGTTAGCCCCCAGAACGTACAATATAAAACAAAAAGATTATGGAACCTATTTTTCTGTGGTATAACTTCCTAAAAGATAACAGGCCTATTGGAGACAGGATTTAAACTTAGTTCAGTCACAACTTCTGGAATAAGGATAAAATGGAAGGCAAAATGTAGTAAGATTTTCATATGATTTCAGCAATCCACAAAATCCCCAGAGTTTTCTGTAACATCACTTCTCAAAATGGTCAGTGCAAGTCCTTCCTTAGACACTGATATCTCAGATATCAGTGAAGACAATAAAAATGCAGCAAGACAACAAAGACAATAAAATGCAGCAAATTGCAGTGCATAACTCCTCAGGTCTTTCTGGTAGCTCTGCCAGGGATTGTCAGTATTCATCACACATTGAAAGAAAATTTTAAGCAGTATCTAAGGAAAAAAGCTCTTTGAAGTGCATTTTTACACATCACTTTGACCTCATAACCTGGTTTATAGCTATCAGTTCTTTAAAGATGAGACAATATGTCGGAGTAAATTGCAATTTTAGCATTTCACATTCAGAGGGACAAATGCACAATGAAGAGTGGGGAGTGCTGCAGCTCATTTTTACCTTGTACACCAAAAACTGGGCTTGTTTTTGTAACTGCACTCATCCAAATCCAGCCAGATGCAGCCTGGAATGGTTTGCAGGGCTTGTGCTGCCTCAAAGGGAAATGCAGAAAGGCACAAGGATGCTCCTTATCTCATAATATTCATGGTTTACTTATAGGTTTTGCTACCAGCTGCAAATAATTCTCATCAATTCCCATGCAAACAACTTAGAAGACTTCAATTTTATAAAATTGCCCATTTTTAAAGAGCACTTTCAATGGGCATGGCTAAAATGGCAGTGCCTATATTGACAAAGTCAGTCAGGAAAAAAAGCCTCATTTCAAATCATAGCCAGCTTATTTATCACACCCAAGCTGCCAAGTATGGCTGTGCAAAATCTGTCAGGTTTTAAATGCTACTCACTGCATATTCAAAGCCTCTTCAAAGAAAATTTCCTTGAGTTACATCACATGCAGCCACCCACACCTCCCCTTGTCCTGCCTACACCTCCAAACAATTCAGGTAGCAGGGTGACAGAGCAAAGTTAACCTATCACATCTGCAGGGTTATGTAGGGTTTCATTCTGATTGGGAATTTTTTTAAGGCAAAAATAGAACATGTAGAACATTGCCTTTTTCAACATTAGGTTTCCTAATATCTGAATTGTCTTTTGGAGATTATTTCCACTAATAAAAGTGCTGGCTGCCAGGGGTCCTTTAGATAATGATTTCTGCAGGAAGTCTTGTTAAACAAAAACGTAAGAAATAACAGCCTCGCCCACCAGAACTCCATGTTGTGAATATTTGTACAGCAAAATTCCAGCAAGGATTCCATTCTGCCACTTCAACTCCACAGAGCCACACTTGGCTCAGGATGAACAGCTCCCTGTAGATGGAGGGATTGAGTTCAGGCAGGGAAGGATTACTCACCATGAGTTAGAATGGCAGAATTTGGCCAGAGAAGCCAGGGCAGCTTTTGCAATATTACCACATTATTTTAAAACAGCTGGGAAATAGGTATTAAAAAAAAAGCAAAAATAAAACAACAAAAACAACAAACAAACAAACAAAAAACCCAACAGGGTTATGAAGGAGGATCAAAGACTGTCTTCATCTAAGCAGAAATTCTGTTTCTAATTCATCTAATTGTGTTAAACGGCTAATAGGCTAATTTGAAGAGCCCAGCACAATCAAGGGCCTGGTATTTAAATTTTAAATCACACAATGCCAAACAAGGGGTCAATCCTTGACTGAGGAGCTCCCTTGAGAGGAAAAGACACAATTAGTGCTGCAGAAACTTCTCATTCATTCTTCTGCTGCTAAATATCACTGATTGGGAAGGACATCATTGCTTCTTAATTAATTTTTTTTTTTTTGACATAGCTTTCCCTCTTTTCCTTGTCTCTTTATCTGACATCCTTTCCTCTAGTGGATTTTTACCTCTATTTGGTTTTATGCTTTTGTGATTATATTTATACACTCAGTCCTGGGAGTATTATCCATGCACACTTCTGCCATGGACACAGGAGTTTCAATGATGCCATTTTAGTGTCCAACCCTGTGCCAGGAGAATGGCTTCTCCTGGCTTAAAAGGATTTTACACACCCCTAGAAATACTGGGCAGACTTCAAGGAATTCCTAAAAAAAAAAAAACATGTTTCAAGCTACTCTGCCAGTCAGCCTCCATTCCTTAGCTTCAGGATAAGACCTTGTAAGTGCTCATTCCCTCAATTCAATTTTATTTCAAGGCATTGCTTGGCATGAGTAAGGTGACAGAATCCAGTCCCTGCTAGGACAGCATGCACACACCAAAGTGAAGGAGTGAGAGGTTCTGGGAATACTGATGAGCAAGGAGAGGAGATTATTTCAACACAAGGTGTTTTAACAAGCAAAGAGAGAGACTGCTTGATGAATATATTCAAGAGTCCTGGCAGGCATGATTATACAGGTAGAACTCAGGGTAATTTTCAGTCAGGGAGGTTTCTTCCTTGTTCCTTAAGCCAGGGCATTTAAAATTGAAGTTTACTGTGGCTCAAGTGAGGAAACATCCAGGAGAATATCTATAAATAGCCGTGAGGATCTTTAAAAGGTAGTTTTCATCAGTGGCAAGATGCTTTCACAATTAGAAAACTCTGCCTGGGGTTCTATTAACCACAATAGCCTTTCCTCACCAGCCAAACTTCTCAATTAGCACTAAGAGCTGCTTCTGGCTCAATACTTCCCATAACTAACACTGTGCTTGTTATCCTCAAGTGTTTAAATTAAAATTAGTGACCTTCTGTTATTTTTTACATAGCAGTTATTTGATGTTGACCTTAAAGAGAAGGTGTTTAAATGTATATGAACATATATTCATAGCACTTCAGGAAAAAAAATTTACATTTATATTGCATAGAAAGGCTACAGCTTTATCTTTCTGGCATTTCTGGTTCTTACAGACTTTATTCTATGGACAATGTTAATGACTTATAAAGTGTAAGACTTTCCTATTTTAAAGAAAATGTCACATTACCACAACATATGTGGAATATATGATTCCTCCCTGCAATTCAATCTGTACACAATATTTGAGCAAAAGATGAAGTATACAGCATCTTTTGAAAAAAAAAAATAATTAAGAACCAATGGAAAACAATAGTGGGAGGGCAATGGCAAATGTGTGGGCAGCCTTTGGTAATAATCTAAGAAAAAGACAAATTACACTTACATTCTGTCAGCAAATAGGTTGATAAAAAAATACTTGTTCACTGGACACAACCTCATTCCTTTTAGGCTTCAGCAGTATGTTCTCCTCACTTCACAGCTGAAATAATTGCTTTCAGAATTACTTCACAGGTCTGAAAACAACTCCCTGGAAAAAAAAAGTCACTTGTGTTCTCTTTTTCCTATTGTATTTATGTGATTCACCATGAATGTTCAGCAGTCTTAGGCACAGAACTTCGGTTGCATTAGAGCAATTATAGAAAAAGCAATTTTATGGTATATCTTAGGGGGGAAAATAGCATTTTATTAAGAATATCAGTATTATTTGTCTTGGATACCTCTGTGATCTAACTGTAAGAACTATAAAAATCCTTTACCATTGCCTCTCAGTTGTTATGTCAGAATAGAATGTCAGTAGAAATTAAACTTATTGTGAGAATAATTTCAAGTGAAATTCTCAGTAGAATTCACATGCCCACAAAATATATCCTTTACAATTCTTTACACCATTAATGTATTTAAACAGAACAAACATCTGAATCAGCAGATAAACTCTTTTCTCTAGCTGAACAATAACTTAAAAATAAAGATTATTTAACATTTCATATTAGACTGAGCCTTCCACATCTGTTCAAATCTGTAATTGCAAATATAAAAAGAACACAATCCTGAATTACACTTTTAAAAGTTAGATTAAGTGATTTAAATGCCTGTGTATGATCCTTGTTCAGTGCAGCACAGATTTGCACTGTTTTTCTTGTAGCTTAATTAAAAAATGAAAAAATAGGTCTTCCTGGAAAGTATTAAAATCTTTCATACAGTATAATTTACATAAAAAATAATATAATTCATCAGAATCCTTGCTTTCCGAAGTGTCACAGAAGCGTTGGTAAGAAAGTCTTACACTTCAAAGTCAAACACTTTTGACCTGTGACATCACTCTCAGGTGCTGTTTCAAACTTAATTCTAAGACAGTTTGTAATCTTCAAAGTGTTACTGAGCATCATTACAAAGAAAAAATATTTTAAAAGCAATAAATGGCATTCTCCCCATAGTGCAGATACACAGTCCTTTAAAAAGTCCACATTCTTGTAAGAAAAAAAGAAAAAGATAAAATACACATACACTGAAACTTTACAGTCAATAGATTTTACATTGAAATTTCTTGGAACTTTCAATATATTTTTGCCCAAATTCATCTTATTAGTCTATTTTATTTTCTTTATGTAGTTACACATGCAAAGGCTTCATAATAATCTCGAGGTCCTAATTCTGTTGGTGTTCTTACATTTTTACAGCTAGTTAATGGTCTCTGTTAAATAATTAATAAAAAATTTCCATAGAGAGTGCCCGTGGTTCCTAACAGCCTCTGAGCCAGCAGTGAGTGAAGCTCTTTATCACAGAGGGGGAAAAAAGTTATTTTTATTAATCAGATTTTAAGATTTTCTTTTAAGACCTACTGAATAAAAGCCCAGAACTAGTAAAAACAAAGGATCCAAAGAGTAAGTTCAATAGAAATTTACATCTGAAGAAAACTTCATTGGAAAAGAGATCTCAAAATAAACTGGACAGTAGGTAGGCATGGACTGGAATCATACTGGAGGGTCCAGAAGTAAATTATCAGTTTTCTTCCCTTGTTATAATTTCCAGGACCTTGCTTATACCAATAACCTGAAACATCTCCACTTCTCTGTTTCAAAATAATACCTTGTGAGCAGAGTAATGAAAATGCTCTCACTGTGGTTATGCAGAACTTCTCTAAGTGTGAGGAATTTGGAATAGAATTATACTTTTTAATCCTTATGTTTTCTATGAGATATAGAAGTTAGAGTACATTTAGTTGAATTACAGGTTTAAGATCTGTTTTCACTGTTTCATGAAAACCTACTATTAAAGTGGCTGCTTTCTCAGAAATTGGTATTTTTGCGTCAAAAAATAATTTCTTCATAGTTAGAAATAATTTCTTTCAAGGATTCATAGCAACCCTGCTATACCACCACTTTGAAGGTTACCAGAAATCAAAAAAATTCAGTGGATTTTTGTAGGAATCAGTGGTTTTATTAGGGAAATTAGAGATTAGAGTAATAAACAAGATTCCTTCATTCATCCTGAAATGAATAAATTCTGCATCCCTGCACTACCTCACTAGAATATCTCTGAATAGCTGTCATCTCAATGGCATAGTTGTTCCAATTATATAAATTTTGTTTAACAAGAAAAAGAAAAAAATAGTTTCACAATGCCTGCTACTGAATTGGGTTTTGCCATCTGAGTTTTGATAGGTTCAGGTTTTTTCCTCTGTTCCAACAGCACCATAGAAATAAAGAAGTCAGATTTATGCTTTAAATATATATTATATATTTTTTGTTTGTTTCCTAAAAGCCCTGATGCACAGCATTATTTCACACAATTTTATGTGGCTTTCATTTTTTTCTTTCTTTAGATGTTAGAACATCCTAAGAAAGAAAAAGAGAATAAAGATTAATATACACAAGGAGAGATGCCTAGGGGAGCAAACATATTCATATATTGTGATTTAATTCAAAGGGCCATTAAATGCTGAAAATCTAAGTGAATCTCAGCAAAGAATTACAATTCAGATTATTACAGAAGTAATAAAACAACTGAACTCTGGGGCTGTTCCTCACTAATATAAACTCTCACATGTCAACTAACTGGCTGACCTGTGGAAATTAATGCCAACAGACCCAGACTTGTGCCTCTGGTTTTCTCACACTACTTTATCTTCCAGTTTCTGTTTTTGCTTTTAATCATGCTTAAATTTTATTTACACTGCAGCCTTTCAGCATTCTCTCAACACGTTCCATTTTTTCCCAAAATATTAATAGATTGACTCTCATTACAAACTCAAAAAAACCCCAAAGCAGCCAAAGCCAAACCAATAGCAAAAATTAGAGAATGAAAGACCCTAAATGCCCTAAATGTGGTATATCAGTTAAATAGAGTTTCATATTAGTATCAAATTAGATCATTTATTCATATATTGCCTTAGTGCGTGTGTACCAGCAGCTTGTCTGTAAAGATCTTCAGCAAATTAAAGATTTTAGCTACTTCCTCATAAAGAGCCCTCTTGTAGTACAGACACACAAAATATAGAGAGAGGAAAGTCATGTTGGGATCTTTTCTGCTTTGGCAGATTAGGCAGAGACAAAGTATTTGAGCAGAGAGGAAAATAAAAATTTGGATTCTTAGGAAATAATTTTGTTATATGTCCACATCTGAGTCCATGAAGTTTTATCTCTCCTGCTTTTTACATTGCAGGGAGACAGGGAATTTAAACTGTAGCACTTAAGTCACTCTGAGAAACTCCTCCAAGCCCAAAGGTATGAGGATTTCAGACATCCTTTTACACAAATACTTTGAGATTGGGCATCTCACATATACAGATCAATTTAGTGCCTTGTTAGACAAAGGCAGAAAATAAAACTGTGACATCTGTAAATAAGGAATCATGATTCAGGGGAGAAGGCTGAATGTGGATACAAGAAGAAATGGAGCTTAGGAAGGTATAGAAACTTTCATTTTCATTTATTAGTTGCAGCCACAACTGCAGCACAAATGACTGATGGCTGATGAGTGAGTATTTGTGTGGGTTCAACAAGCTTCATTATTCAAAAGTGGTTTTTTTCCTTCTCTTCATTTCCTTTTCACAGAAACCCTACTGATGCTCTAATCAGGCATATTGGACATTAACAAATTAGCATAAGTTTAGCCTATCACAATAATTCACTTCAATATCTATATCCCCCTCACATTACTAGGAGCAGATCAGAACATCTATCAATTTCCCTTTAACACAGGCCTTAGAACTGATATTTTTACTACATATTCCAGCTTTAAAAACAGTCTCCCAACACCATCCTGACAGGCTCAGCAGTGCTGTATTTGGTTTGTTTAATGCTACCTTTCAATACTCAATTAGACCTATTTCAGACTTTCAGTTGTCATTACTGTGAATTGAGGCGGTTTTCAGTTGTTAGGTTCTTCAAAGAACAGTTTTTTGTGCACTCATCTGAAAGTGTCAGGAGTTAATGAACTCATAATGAACCATATGTGTTACTGTGCTAAGTTCCTAGAGATAGAAAAAAAATCTATCATCTACCTGGAAAGATACTGACAAGCAATTTTTTGGGATAAAAAACAGTGGTCCAACACTTAAAGTCTCTTTGTCTGAAGTCAAAATTCTTGAGAATTGTGCCAGTTCTCTATTTCAGCCTCATAATCACCAATATTTAGCTTAGGAGTGTAACAAAGACTGGCACAACAGGGGAGCTGGAAAGGAAGGGTCTCATTCATAAACAATTCTTTAATTACTTTTATTCTAGCCTTTGGAACATGCACTTTTTTACCCAGAAATGGCATCTTCATCTTCTCTATGCTGAAGCACCCATGAAAATTTACTTCCTCTGTTAATCTTTGGTGTTTTGGGACTAACTAAAGATGTTAGATGCAGTATACAGAAACAGGTAAAGCAATAGCTAGAATCTCACAGAAACGTCTTTTTTCCAGGCAAAGCAGCATGACATCATGCAATCACATATGAAATGCTCATACTGATCAAGAAAATTTGGATTCCACAGAAAATAGTGTCATCCAGAGGAAATATCTTAATGCACCATCTAACCAGAGACAGTTACCCCTTCTTTTTCCGTTATACTCCTTATTGAGGAATCTTTCATTTTGTTGTTTTCTCCTAAACATATCTAATTATTCATAGCAGAGTTCATTTATAGTTATTCAAGCAGAGAGAGAAGTCAGAGATCTTGAATATCCAACCTCACATCACTGCCCTTTGGTCTGTACTTCTCAGGAACTACAACAACTATAATTTTTTTAGTCCTGGAGATGAGGAGCTGAGTTTAGGATTAACAATTCAGAGCTTTTAATGCCTCTTATGAGTAGTGATTTAATGGACTGACCTTTTTGGAGATAATTCATGACAGAATGATGAGAAAGAAAACAGCTTAGAAATTTCTCTATGAGCATGGGGCTTCCATAAGGTTTGTGAAATACTGGAATCATTGACATTGGCTTAAATATTATAATTTAATTTGTTTTCACTCTTCAAAAGGTGAATGCCACCAGCAAAATTATAGGTAAAACATGCAAGCTACACATGAAGGAAAATACATAAAACATGCAAAGAGGTGTTGACTCAGTTTTCCTGGAACACTCTCACAGAGTCAAAATCTGTTCTTTAACAGTGTTTTACTGCTTTGTTCCTTCCTGAGAAGCTCTTCAGAGAATCCCCAAATCACCTCTTCTCTCTTCATAGTTTTTTTGTTGGAATCTTCCTTTACATTTGATGGGAAATCCTAAATTCCACACCAAAGTTTTGTGAGGTTCTTGTCTTCTATCCTGGAACGTTTTAGCCTCTTTAGTAAGTTTCCTTACCTAAACTTTCCCACTTTTAGAGGTATCAAATAGCTTCTTCGATTATCAGAAATTGCACTATCACATATGCATTGCATGGAAAGTGTACAATTACATCTACCCACACTGCAGGGCTGAAGATAAAAACCACAAGTAAGCAGCTGACAATAGAGAGGGATAAACACTTCTCTAAGTAATAATTTTATCCATTTTCTCTCTGTTTTAAAGTAAGACAGGAGGAGCCAATATTGTAGTAAAATCTTCGTACTTGTTATTGCAGTGTGTTCTTAGGACTGTTATTTGAAAGTCAGCTGCTGAAATCTGGTACTGAGAGCTGTCATCTGCTGCCTGCCTACAAGCTGCCAATACATTTTCATTTCTATTGCCATGGAAACAAAGGTTGGCATGACTTAGAGAAAAAGAGGAGAGGAAAAAAAAAAAAAGTCTTTTAGACAGCCAGTGTTTTCAAACTTTGACCCAAGATGGAATTCACCTTTGTTACCCACAGAGGTCACACTGAAAGGGTCAGACAGGGATAGTGCCTGGCATTGTCCCTTCCTTGTCTGATCTCCCAGCTGTCAAAACTGTGAGCCTGGCCAGATTAAGTCATGAACACCTTCTCTCCAAAGTAGCTGCCTTTCCAAGGCAATCAGGAGTGGGAAAGGAGGATGAATTTCTGAGATTTGTCTCACCTGGAAGCAAGACAGAGCTGCTGAATGTGCCATGTGTGGGAACCTGCAAAGGATTTGGCAAGCATCACCATCACTTCAGGCCCTGCTAAACACTCCCACACTGTACCCAGAAAATGCAATAATCTGTAGGTGCTGCACTTCTCACTGCAAGAAGACAGCATTTCTGAAGAATCAGCTAAAGAAGCTCTTTCAATGTCTGCTTAATATAATAATCACAGAGTAGGAGTCAAAATTCACCCAGCTTTAAGGTGAAACAAACTCTGTCAAAGATTTAGCAGCCATTCCCTGAGTCTGTCAGGTATTGAAAGGACCATGCAGGTGTTTAGCTGTTTTTATTACACCTGATAGTGGCAGACTATAAACATTTGCAAGCTTCTTTTAATCCATTTTTTCTCCCTGTTAGTTTACCTTCACCTGTCACCAGGTGTCATTAACTGTGGAAGTTATCCCAACTCTTTTTTTTCTCAAGTATCATTCACAGTTTTGAGCAATCATTTAACTTTTAAAATTAGCACAAGGAAAACTACAATTTAATTAACAATTGGAACACACTGTTGATCTCAGTTTAGTTAGCTGGTGTATTTATGATCTGTTTATCAATTTTTTTTTTCATGATTCCTTGCTATTGACTGCTTGGGCCCTCTGTCAATCACAGCTCCTGTCTGATGCACACTTTTCCCCCCTCATTTCTTAACTTCTTTTTGTTTGACCTTGTCTTTCCTTCCTTTTGCTTGAAGAGCACCAGGAGGGACCTGCTGGTGTTTCTCCTTGATCAGTGAAGTGGCCCCTGTGCTATCCTCTAAATCACACTGTGTAAGCCAGAGGCTTAAGAACCTTGAAGCTTCCGCAACACGACTTTCCTTCAGACAGTACATCATCTCCTGAGATCACACAGAGGAAATTGATTCTGTGGGTAGCATTGTGCCTTCAGAGCTTCCCAAACTACTGCCCTAAACACAGACTGGCAGATAAAGTGGAAAATGAATAAGGAAATAGGGACACAGGTGTCTCTACACACCTGTCAGGTTCCTGTTTTAAAGAATTCAAGGGCTAAAGTCACAGATATTCTGGTTTAACATGATGTTTCCAGATCAATAGGGTGGAGCAGCAATCAGAGTTAGCAAAGGTAACAGAACAGCCACAGCTATTATTTCAGGGGTTCAATAGCAGCATCTCATAAAAGTAAAGCAGATATCTCTTTTCCCTCCATACTCCCTATCCTTTACTAAAGTATTTTTAAAATAAGTTTACTCTAGCCTATATCACAACTGGATGAAAACTCATAGTACATAACATAACAATTTGGTCTGTATTTGAAGGTGTATTAAAAATTTTAGGATTATACTTCCATTCTTCTAATTCTATATGGAAAGGGTAGCAGTGGCTTTCTTGAAATGAACAACAACAAATGATTATTTAATCATGTAATCACTGCCACAGGAGGAAATGAAAAGCCAAACAAGAAGCATCCCATGGCTCACAAGGAAGAGCAAAAGCTGACAAGTGGCAGTGTCACTCTCCTGGCAGCACACAGGACTTGGGGAAGGAATTAGATCCTGATGACCTGCATTCATTTACCCCCACCTGCAAAGCTTGTTTCAAAGGAAAAGGCCTTGGATGAAACAGCTCTGTTCTGCTTTGACAGCCCCCCTGAGCACCTCCTGTGACCAGGAGAAGATCCCCAGGGGATTGTAGGCACTCTCAGAGACAAGATTAAGCTAGGGAGGTCAGGAATGATGAAGGTGGAGAGAGCAAGCAGAGGCAAAGACAGAAGTGACATTCAGAGAATTAAGAGATGGAAGAAAGGGTAAGCAGAGGTGAAGAATGATAGGGCATTTCTTTGCCCAGTGGAATCAATTGTGTTTCAAAAAAATGTCGACATGCTGCTCAAAAGAGGGATCAAGGACACAAAGAGAAAGTTACAGGAAAAAAGATTGTTTTTGAAACTGCTACACAAACATTCCTCATAAACTACAGCTAAAATTTTGTATTCAATCGGCTCCTGCAGTGGGTGAGACCCACAGCCACTGGCCTGTGCACTTCCATCAGATTATTTCTTTGCAGGGGCTTGTCAGGGAATCCTAAAGCTTGCCTTTCCTCCCAGGTCCAATAAGCCATGTTTAGGGCAATTTATTTCAGTTACTAATCTCATATTTCTTTGCCAGTACTAAGCTTCAGCCACATGCAGTTTTCAGTTTCTCAAGTTGCTACATTCTTTTCCTTGAACAATTAAAGATTCTCTGGAAGTATAGGTCTTCTTTTAGGGAAAAAAAAGAAATATTTTAATTCCTACTATTTTTTAATGGCTCAGTCAAGTATCAAGCTACAAGTTTTTTGTTATAGCTATATGATAAAACAGGCTTGACACAATATCAGGGAAGATATGCACAGAACAGGCAGGGAGTGAAGCATAATTTGCTGCTCCTGACTGATTTGTTTTTCAAGACCAAAGGTTCACAACTCAGAAACCTACTGAACAAAAACATAAGGATGGGTTGAACCCTCTGTCAGACATACCTAGAAAAGTTAAACCCCAAATTGTTTTCCAAACACTTCTTTTCTGAAACTCTGCACTCCTCTCCTGGGGAGTTCTGGCTGGACTTAAGAGTCTGTAGCTGAAGAAAACACAGAAACTGCTGTGAAAAAAACAGCGTGGAACAGTGCAAAGAGAATTTTTCTGGGCCTGTCTCCAAAAAGAGTAACTGTTGGCTAATCTTTGCAATTAAGTGGGATTAATTTTTTTTTTTCCAGTGGTTTTAAAACATCAAGGACCACTGGGAAACCTGTGGCTTCTCCCAGGGGCACTAAGCTTGGCAGCAGACATTACCTTCCCCTCTCTGAGCCAAGCACTCCAAAATAATGCTCCCATAATGATGTCAGTCTTGTTCTCTGAGCTTGAAGAGCCAGTCATATGAAGTGACAAGCAGAGAGAGGAGGCATCTTTGGTTCCCAAATCACTTTGGCCTGTCACAGACCTGCAGGGAGATCACTCCATGCAGTTGCCCCCTCAGAACCTGACAGTTATTTATATTCTGTGCTTCTGCACAAAATATGACTGATTCCATTATTTCAAGCACCAGCTACCCCACACACTTTTATTCCTGAGCAGCACCACATGGAGAAAACTTTTCCCAAAGACTTTTCAGAAAACCACTTTGGTGCCAGCATGGTCACACCACACTTTGTGTGTAGAAGTTGCTCAAGTATGAATGATTTTTGCTCCTTGGAGAATTCCACACATGGAGCTGCTGCTTGACAAAGCCCAGTGCAACAGCATCTGTTCCCTAGTGAGCATCTCTTGGAGTGTCAGTGACAGTTCTCTTATCAGTGCTTTGTCTCAAAAGAAATGTGGAACAAAACTTGACACATGTTAAGATATTTTTTGGCACAATTGAAAGCAGGACAGGATTCTCCACTTATAACAAAATGCAATTATTTTCTCGGGAGGTGTAATTTAAAAGAAATAAGCCTGTTTTACTCTATAGAGGGCTTCAAACTAAATGGGCTTGAGGAGAGTGGCACTTTGAAGAAGTAAAGAACAACAAAGATATCTCCCCACTGATGAGTTTTGAGGCAGTGGTAATAAAAGTGAAGGCCAGGCTGATCCCAAATGTATTACAGAAAGGTAATTACAAGACTTCCTTTCTGCACATTTGTCTATTTATCCTTAGTGGTCTGCAAAACCATGCTAGTTCTAGTCATGCATTTTTAAAATCAAATTAAAAACTGAAAATTTTGTGATGAAGAATGAATTATTTTTAAAGTATTATGTAATCATTTCCTGTGGAATATTTATCAGAATAAAGAATGCTTTATCTATCTATTAGAGAGTATATAAATCAGTGTTTTTCAAACTAGTGCAGAAACTTGGTAAGAGAATGTAAAACAGTGCCATTCTCTAAGTTAATCTATTGGCAACCAGGCAAATAAATGTTAGAAAGATAAGTACATTAGCACTTTAAAGCACTCAGAACAAGAGAAGTTAAGGCAAAATCCATGATATTAGACAGAAAATATTATCCTGCCAATGCTTTTACACAGAATTTTAATTGGCTGCCTAGTGAGTGCAAATTACCATTTGTGATTTGTTGCCACTACTACAATGTTTCATTACAGCAGTTTTGGAAAAAAAACCTCAAGTAACAGATCTGCTTAATTTTCTATATTCTAGTGCAGAAGTTCTATGACAAACAGTAATTGCTGTATCAAAGAGGTCTAGCTAATTCTCAGTGTTCCACATTCCTGCTGATATGCCACAATTGGTAAGGCAATTGTTTTCCAATATTGCATTGAAAAATAACAGATAAAGACCTCATGCTGATTTTTCGCTGGCAAAGGTAGGAGAAGTGAGTGGAAAAGGTTTTAGTCTTTCACTCTGATTGATGCTGGAGATGACACTTCTTTTTTCCTTCTTTAATATGCACCTCATGGTTTAACCCCAGCCAGCAAGTGAGGACCATACAGACTCTTGCCCCCTTGGCCCTGCCCTTCCTAGGTGGGATGGGGTAGAGAATCAAGGAAAAAAAAGGTACAACTCATGGGTTGAGGTAAAAACAGTCCAATAATTGAAAAAAAATTTAAGGTATACTAATGACAATTATAATAATAATAACAATTGTAATGAAAAGGAGAGAGAAACAAAACCTGAGGTAAACAGGTGATGCACAACAAAATTGTTCACCATGCACTGAGCAATGCCCAGCTCCTCACAGAAAACTTCCCCAAGTTTATACACAAACTTTCTGGGGAATGGAATATCCCTTTGGCCAGTTTCAATCACTTGTCCTGCCCATGCTCCCTCCCAGCTTTTTGTGCACTGGCAGAGCATGAGGCTCTGAACAGTCCTGGTTTTGGGGTGAGCATTACCCAGCAACAACCCAAACATTGCTGTGTTATCTTTATTATTGCCATACAAAATCCAAAACACAGCACTGCACCAGCTGCCAAGAAGAAAATAAACTCTATCCCAGGTGAAAGCAAGACAATGCAGCTTCACAGGAAAGAATATTGGGAAGATATAGATGGGAATTTGAGCACAGAGACAGTGTTCTAAAAATACCTGGTGAAAGTATATCTATCTGTAAAGATAGCTATATAAAAATCTCTGTAAATTGAAAGGACGTCTTGATTATATTTTCTCAACCTTATGCTGACTGCCCTCTCAATCAAACCTCCTCCCTTCCTATCACAGTTGGTTTATTCCTTCCTTGCACCTCTTCTTATTTTTTTTCCCCAGTCCTCACATTCTCCCTTTTACCCTACAATGTCTGACTCCATTTTCACAACACCATCCCCTAGAGCTGGCTAGGGAAAACAGAAAATAGGGTGACTTTTTGTAGAAAGTTTACTGTGCTTTGCCACATTAATCCCAAAACTTCAGCTTGGTTTTACAGATAAATGTTCTCTTTTACAAAAAGCTGACTTCTCCAAACTTGCATAAAGCCCTGAGGCCAGGGGTCTGGTTCTTGGGAACTCTACAGGACCACTGTGCTGACCACCCTAATTCTCCTTGGTATCCACAGCAGCAGCTCAACAAGGGATCTGAAAGACCCCTGCCAGACACTCTAGTAGATCATACACAACTTTAAAGGGTCAGAGATGTATAAATTCTGCCCCAAAGGGAGCTGGATCTGACTATGCAGATTACATTGCCACAGTGGTTAAAACTAAGCCCCCAAAGGTTGGTTCACAGTGTAAGGAAAGGGTTCTTCCAGCACACACACATGGCTGCAGACGCTCTGACATGATACATCTTGGTTTTCATCTCAAAAATCTCTAGAAAAGGGAAGTAATGATGCCACCAAACAAAAAAAAAAAGTGTTATTTTCTTAAGAATGATGAGCTCCCAAGCTGAATGGTATCAAAGAAAATAATCTATCTGAAAACAAAGCCTCTCTTTTTCTAGCAGATAAGAAAAGCTCTGAAGTTTGCTCAGGGCACTTTAAAGCATCCTTTTGTACAGTGTTCATTTACTTCAACCTTGTTATCACCCCATCTCCCTCTGTTCATCACCGGCCATCATTATGTTCTTTTAAACTCTAAAGGTTAATTACAACATAATTGTTCCCTACAGTGACTGATCCATCGATATACCAGACTTCCCCTTTAGGTAACAAATAAAGAAATAAGTAAAGAAATGGAACTGAACTATTCTTATCCAGGATCTGCTCTGAAAGAACTTTCTTAAATATTAATAAGCAATTCCTATGCCAATAAAATCCAGCCAGTTCCTATATAATTTACATAAACCAGTGGGGTGCCTTAAAAGGGGGGTTTAAAGGAATTGTGGGGAGGGAGATAAAACTACCCTTGTGGTCCATATTTTTCTCATCAGACACAAAATACAGCAGTAACTGTCAAAATGCAGCTGCAGCAGCTGAGCAGTTTATGGAATTTGTAAGTAGGATTAGCAATGGGTTTCAACCTTGCTACTCACACAAGCACACACAGCTTTAATCTGGAGTGGAGTTACCATTTTGCTTATCTGTATATCAGTCAGATATGGAAAACTGCAAGTAAGTCATAAGAGAAACAGAAAAACATCTCCTCACACCCATCTCCTCAGAACCCCAGACTCCAATTTTTGTTCTTTGGCTTTAGATTTACTTTCCTGCCACAACAGATGACAGATTCAGAAGAAGTGGCAGATCAGCATTACAAAAACTTAGAGTGCTTTTTGGTGACAGAGTAAACCTTATGTATAGTTTAAAATTGTAATTATTGAATTCTAATATTCTGTTATTTTTATTATATGTGTGGTTTATTTTCATTATAAGTGGCATGTTAAATTTGACTGTTAGTCTAAACAGAGGCCATGAGATAGGGGACTTGAAGAGGCTGATGGACAATATCCAGTCTGATTAACACGACAGAGAACAGTAGTTGTGCTTTTTTAAAGCCCAATATATATTTTTAAAATGTAAAATCAAATAATCATATGAAGACAGAGGTGGAGATTCAATTGCAGTGCAGACATGTTGTCAGAAGTCCATCTGTGGGGAAAAAATGACAGAGGGCATGTATGTGAAGCAGTGAGAACAGAATATCACAGATAAATTATTGGTAGACAGTATAGAGAGCTCCTGTGTTTAGGTGCTTTAATTTCAGTTGCCAGTAGAGAAGCAGCACTTGGTGGCAGATGTGAATAAAGTGTCAACAATATTCACCATTTTAGAGATGTGTATTTCACCTGCAGGAGGGAAAACTGAAAACTCTGGCAATGAGAAAGACACAAAAGATTGGAGAAAGGAATGAGAAAGAAATGGGCGAGAGGAAAAGGGAAGGTATGAACATGAAATATAGATGTGTGCAGTAGGTTGAAAAGGGAAAGAAATAAAGGTCACAGTACAAAGAAAATGGACTACTAGACAGAAAACAGACATCACAATGCAGAGCAAAATGTTGTGAAAGGCATGGGAGGGTAGAACACAGATAATGGTGGTTAAACCTGTGCCCCAAAGAAGAGGAAAAAAGAGGCTCTTAGACAGGTGAACCGGGAAAAGCTGAGAGGGGTTTTGAGAGAAAAGGAATAGCTATTGTCAGCAAACATTTTGACATTTGGTAAATCTGAATTAGCTTAGAGTCATTGGCACCAATTGTGGGGAGCAAAATTTCTGTTAGAGATTCAAAAACTGTAAAAATTTTAGATAAATGGCATTCCCAATTACTTACGGCATGAATTACAGATTGTAACATATATCTGGTTGGACATTAGTTGTGCTGGCAATATTCAGGGCTAAACATTTCAGAAAAGGACATCTCAAGCCCTAGAAGCCTGTACAATCCAAGAGAAAATGTGATCCAACAAAAAATACCTAAAAAACTATTTTCTCTGCTGGTCTTTCTCTTTTCTAATTTAGATAAAATTTGGGGTTTCAAAGGTAGATTTTGGTTTTCCTTTCCTTTCTAAAATATTAAAGGTGGTTGTTTGTCTTTACAATGCCTGAAATTAATTAAGAGATGAAGTTTGCTTGCATGCAAGCTGTGAGTGTTTAGATTCAAGTTTCCAGCAGAAACCATGTCACATCTGAGTGTCCACAGCACTTTTTGAAAGGTGTTCAAAAGTCTCACTACTGTTACAGAAGATGTGATAAAATTCAGATGAAAGCATTGCATTTGGGCCAAAAAATCATCACTCAGTTATAGGAAAGGAAACAATTAGGTGATGTTATTCTCACTCTCTTTTGAAGAGCTTTGAGCTTATAATGAATTTCTCATTCACATCTCAGATAGGAACACCTTTGGAGCAGCCATTGACTTTTGCTTGAGCAGCCAGCTGCACCTTAAACAAGGTTTATGCTCACCAGCTTCAGGTTAGAAACATTTGGGTTTATTCCTGTAATCTCTGTTGATCTTTATCAAGTTGACTTTGTTATTAAATCAATGCCAAATATTTAAAGATCTAATGAATATAAATATTTATTGAGAAATCTTATCTTTGTCTCTGAAACTCTTTACAAAATAAGCATATAGGTTGGTTCTACAAAATTCAGGCATGAGAGTTTTGTGTTGCACTGCCAAACTGAGCATATTGTTGGATTAAATTAATAAACAAGTAATCTTGTTGGTAGAACTCTCTCTCAAGAATCTTGGTAAACACTTTGGTTGGGTATGTATTAAAACTTCGACTGTTTACAATATTTTTCTCTTATGGTAACATGTGTCAAGCAGCAAAAAAAAATGTTACTTGTTTATTTCTCAAGTCAGTCTGCCTCCTTGCACAACTTCAATTTTCTGTTTACTCTCCCAAAAGTGAAAATATAAAGCAAGAGTGGTAACACTAACTGGTAGAGAAAACAGCATCATCATTTAAAATCACACCATGTCATTAAACTTTGCTATAATGAACTACTGGGGCTCATTTAGCTTGTGAATCACTTAGACCTTTCACTTCAGATGAAGCAATGACAAAGCTGAGTTCATGCAATCAGGTAGTAATACATAAAATTAACCAGTCACCAGCTGCTCCACCAGAATTAATGGAAATGTGGAATACAGATTTCTTCTTGAGCGAAATGAGATTAGACACTTGGGAATATGTTTAATCTCACTAGGACAAGGTGGTGCAGTTACAACTGTACAGTGGAAAATCATAGGAAAACCCAACAGGTACTTAGAACAAGTCTGGACATACTCATTTTTTTTAACAGAATGCATTTCTTCCATCACTGTGTTTTATAAGCCATTCCTACATTAATTGAAATTTCTGCAGGTTTCCTGTTGGAGCTGTATAAAGACTTCACAAAGGAGAAAAAACCCAGTCCAAATTTCTGTTCAGTTACTGTCTGTACTCAAACTCTCTGCAAGGCATCACACCTTACCTGGGAAAAAAAAGCACATGGCTGAAATTTTGATGGCTGGTGACAAATTGAGCACAAAAAGCAATGACCTGTTAAATCTCCTTTGAGAAGACAACTATTCAAAGTTCACAATTAAATAAACTAACAACTCCCACCAACCCTTTGCTTCACCATTTAATTTGGAGCAGTTGAACATGTGCAAAGGCTGCAGTTTGCAGTATTTAGTGCAAAGTTTCATTAAGGTATCATGCAAAGGAACAGCTTTTTCAAAAACATTAACAAGTGACTACAGCTGCTTCACCAGAGCTTTCTCATTATAGCAAATTATTTTGCAGCATTCTTTAGTGCCACACAGATGTCCCATC
Source organism: Alethe castanea (assembly GCA_024734035.1). NCBI lineage: Eukaryota > Metazoa > Chordata > Aves > Passeriformes > Muscicapidae > Alethe > Alethe castanea. The sequence continues at coordinate 3,516,825 of JANRGV010000051.1, forward strand.
CACCACGAGAGGGGATGCATACTCTGGTTTTTAAATGCCCCAGAAAGAAAGCCAGCCCAAGAAAACCAGGCAAATATGTTAGTGGCCTACCTACAAGGGATACTCTCTAAAGACCCATGGGTCAAAAAATCCCATTCTGTAATAATTCTGGCACAGTGAAGTCACTTCAGTGATCATTTCATTGCTTCTAGCACAGGTATGTGGAATTCTGCTATGGCATCTCAGAGCCACACTGGCTATAAAAATTGGTAAAACCCTCAGGAGGTTCTGAGAACCACTAATGGTTGGCAAAAGCAAGTTTTGGTAGGAAAAAAAATAGTCAGAAATTCTCTTCTTAAGGACAAAAAATATATTAGTAGGATTTGCTAAACTGCAAGAGAGGGCGAGAAAAGCACTAGAAGCTACACAAATTTATATATTAAAAATCCACAAGGCTACAAATACATGAAAAAATATATAAAAAGCTGAAAAAAAATCTTTAGGCATGACTGGCACCCATGCTCACATGAAGCTGCTGGCCCTCAGTGCACACCCACAGGAAAATAACTTTTTTGAGTCCTTTTTTCCCCCCGTCTTCCCCTCTTCTCTTCCCCACATATAAAGACCATTTAAGATACAGTGCATGCTTACTCCAGCTCGATTTCTCGCTGCTCAGAAGACTGCTCTATCAGCTCCTCTAATCAGTATAATCATGAACACACTTATTACTTTCTAAGCACGTACTGCAGTTGCAATTGTTAGGATAACAAATGGAAAAAAGGAACAGTAAAGCCCTCTGTTAGTTTTCAGTATTCATCCATCTCACTGCAGTATTTTTATGCTGGTTACTATTATTCACTTATTCCAAAACTGAGACTTGTCAAAGCTTTCAGGAACTGTGAGTGAAAAATTCCTTCAGCTGGGGACAGTGACAACGATGGCTTTGCCTTTCTTTTGCAAAACACCTCTCAGGACAAGCACAATGCATTTGTAACAAGTCGAGTGAGACAGTTCTGCAGCAACTTTCTTTATTATTTTCTGAAACATCATTGTCTGCACCCTTCAGAGAGACCTCAAAGATGCAATTCACCGCAATAATCTTATTCACAATGTATCCATTCTTCTTTTCCATTTACATTTGAAAGTACTGCTCCTGAACTCCGCCACTGAACGGTACTCACAAGATTAAGCACTTCTGTCCATTGAAAGGATGCCTTTGAAAAACTCAAAACTTTGGTTCTAATTGAAGAGAACTTAATTTCTTCAACATGCTCTGCTATCTACCTTTATAAACTCTGTTCCAACAGCCCTGATTAGGTTATTTTTTAATCTAGTTTTTCTTTATTGAGTGATTACAAGACAAGTGACTCAGAAGATACATCCTGTAGAGAAAAAGAAACCACGTTTAGGTTTGGGAATAAGCTATACAACAACTGGGGAATTAAAAACGAATGACAATACTATTATGCTTTGAGACAAAAGAATGATGTGTGGAAGTTGGCTACATCAATAACTAATTGTAAAGTATGCATCCAGTCCTAGAGGTGATCCAATAATTGAAATCTGCTGCTGGTCACCCAAGTCCTGTTTAGCAGGGTCAGCTCATAATTCAAGTGACTTTTGCACTTCTCATTGATTTTATTTAGCAGCAGATTTGTGGTTCAGATAAGACTATTCATTCCTCAGCACTGGTTCAGATTTAATGAAAGCAAGCAAACTTGATTAAATATGTTTAAGAATCTTTTTTGACCATATACTAATAACAAAACTGTGCACAATAAAAACTGCTGGGTTTATTTCCCTCTTTAAGCTTACAACATTCATAGAAATATTGTATTATTCTCATGATTAAAAAAAAAAAGGTTGATAATATTTTTCTGTAAATATTAGTTATCACATTCAGGGACAGTTAGAGCAGTAGGAGATGAAGGTAAAAAAGAGAAAAACTTGAGAAATTAGAGAAGCTGTCTCAATTATAGAATCACACACATTAGCAAACCAGAACTGCTGGTTTTGCACATTTGTCATGCTGATTCCCCAATGCAGAGAAATATTTTCCCTCTTTTTTTTTGTGAACTTTGACAATTTGATTTTTTATTACATGGACTGGAGGGAGAAGATAATAGGAGATGTGCTGTCCTCAGGAGCCAGTCTCACTGAAGTGCAGTGGGACACAAGATCTCCTCAAAGCTTCACTTTGTGTCTGGCACAGGGTCTGTGGGGATCAGGGCCTGACTGTAGGGAAAAGTATTACCAAGATTTCTGTTCAGAATATATTTCACTTTTCATTCATGTGATGAGAATGTATTTCACTCTTGACTCACTTGTGACAGCTCAGTGATGTCAATGGAGGTTCCTTTTCCCTGTTCCTTTGTTTCTTTTTCTTTTTTTTTTTTTTCCTTTTTCTTCTGCCTTTCTGGAGTCAACCAGACAGGAGCCAAGAGGGAAAACACCTGCAGCAGCCACTGGGAGCTGAAGAACCAGGATGCTGAGGCACAGGCAGCAAAGATCAGAGACAGAAACAGAAAACTCTGTTCCCACTCCTAGGCTGCCAACACTTCTCTTTGAGAGCTCCAGCAGTTCAGCTCAAGAAGAAAAAAAGGTCACAACAAAGTTGTGGTCTGACACAATCAAGGCAATCATCAGGATGAGAAATAAGAGCAACATCAAAATTCTTAGACCTTTCAGCCCTGGGGCATGTGCAGTACTGAAGATTTCTGTGATGCTCTGCTACAATTTGCTATTGCCCTGGTTCCCATTCCTAACCCATTACAGAATTCACCAGACTGAAGGTGCAACAGAGAGAAATAGAGAGCAGTGTCTATGAATTCTTCTTTTTCAGATCTGCAGAACCTTATGGTGCCATTAGAAGCTTTGTGGGTTTTGGATAACTGAGCAAGTGATACCAAAATTGTAAGATTTTGATTTAGAAGCAGAAGTAAACTATCTGTGCCCTTAAACAGTTGTTTAGAAAATGCTGCTTAACCACCTTACTATTTAATTTCTAGCACAAATTCATAGCAAACTTGATGAGATGGTAAACTCAACTTTTAAAATAAAAACCCTCATGTATCAGACTAAACCATCAGAAGGAACTGAGATAGGAAGAGGATTGAATTTTATTTTACAAGACCATATTCACAGTTTTCTTTGCAAATTCTCCAATTTATGATGAGATGCTGGTCCTGGTTGTTCCATATAACTCAAGAATGCCTCCATTAAACTTTTTGCCAATATTCCCTAATTCTGGGACAAGAATCATGGAATTGAAAAGATGACCTCTTTACAGTTTATCTGCTATTAAGTAGAAGTAAGCTGTGAAACACAAACCACTTCTTCATCTTCTCTCCCTTAATCAGTTTTGGTTTGGAAGTTTGCTGTCAGTGCTCTACATCCTAAATAACATAGACCTTCCTGCTACTTTCTTGTCTACTTCTAACACAGATGAAACACAATATTTTCCAGTTTCTAAATGGTAAGAATTTAGGTAATTTATAGAGAAGCCTTCCTCTAAGTCAGTTTTTAACTGAACTGGGCCCTTTTGTGAGTGAATCTGGAAAAGACAATGTTTGATGCACTACAGCAATCATATATTAATAACTTGCTTATTCACCTGAGTGAATTGTCAGAAAACTGCTTTGAGACAACTCCAAGAACAGTATTGTTTGTAGTCTGGCTTGTCTGAACCAACAACTCTAACAATAAAGAAAAAATCTATCCTAGGCCTACAGAAAATCAGCTCCTAATTAATATAGAGAGCAGATTATGAAACCTAGTCCCATGTCCTGGCTAGAAACTGTTGAACAGGTTAAAAAAAAACCACATAAAAACCAGATCTTTAATTTTCAGGTAAGCAGAACATAAAAATTAAATTCCTTTTTCTGTTGCATAGAGCAGTTCTAACACAATTCCTATTTGTGCTGTCTGGAAGGTGCCCTTTGACTCCTGCCTAATACAGAGTGCGGGATTTCTATTGGCAAAATTGCACTCTGACAGGTAAACTGCAGAGATCAGTTCAGAATTATGCTGATCTAGGAAAAAAACAGAAAGTAAGACCAAAAAACCCTATCAGCAAGGCTTATCATATTGCAGGCCTGCTGCCAAACCTCTGAGCTCTACAAATATGAGATGTTTGAGGCATTAGTGTAGAAAACACAAATGTTCCCTACCCTCCACATGCAGGAAGTGTTGCATCTATGCAATCAAAACTTGTGTTTAAATATGCCATTTTCCATGAACGTGATAACTTTATTAAACTACACCATGAGCTAAACAAACTGGGTTAATACCCTAGAATTGCTTGCTTCGGGACTTTTAGGTCAAATTCTGTCACACCAATTGCTATGAATGATAAGTGAAATTACAGCTGTATCTGTACAACTGTATTTACTCCAAACCCCAAATAGATGCTCCAGAATGCCCATGAATGAAGGGTCTTAATTCACATAAAACTTAATTTCAGTGCTCAGAAGCTAACATCCTCTGGGCTATCATACCATCAGCTGTGAAAATACCCAGGTCTCAAATCCTGAATTAGGAAGCCTTTAGACCATACTCTTCCATGTGAAAAATCAATCCTATAACTAATGCAGTGACCTTCTGGTTCTTCAAAACAGTCATTTTCATTTTCACATAGCCCAGTCTGTACCTGAGGCAGAGTACATTTCACAGAGTATCATTTCACACCAAGTGAAGAGCTGTTTTGAACAGTGCTTCAGAATGACCTCTTTTTTTTTTTTTTTTTTTTTTTGAGGGAGTGTTATTTTAAAGTAATTTTTACATATATGGCCTCTTCTACTTTTGAGAGCATTTGGAAAGACCAGTAAAAAGATTTATCAGCAATTTAGATAGAAGGAGGTGATTGATAGCTAGAAAATCCCCTGGCATCTGTGCTTGCTTGATGAAACCCAGGACTCCAGTCCTGGATGCAAACCTGTAGTGCCTGATTTCATACAAAGACAAGAGCTTTAGCTTAACTCTTCAAAGGTACATAAGGTTATACCTTTAAAATGAATGGGAGACTCCAACATGAAATACTCCTTATTTGAAGATGGAAAATACAATGTAGTTTTTTGCTTTGGTATTGTGCCCTCTAAGAAAACTCATGCAATTGTCCAATTTCTGCACCAAACAGAGTTAATTTCTTTGGTGTCCACACAGAGCAAACAAAACCCTTCAAGCTGCACCTCACACCTGCACAGATCACAAACATGGCATAAATTTCATTATTAATTCCAACATTAGTCTTGGAGTACCAGCTAATACTGCAATATTTGCTGCCTGAGAAAATACTGTATAGAATTAACCTTGATTATGCATTTTCAATCAAATATATTTTTTAACTTGTCAGGCCTTCAAACTCAGCCTCCACACTGATTCTACTGAAGTCCAGTGTATTTCTATCCCTGAATTACACCCAGTTATCTCTAGGAGACTTGATATTTGAAACTGCTGCTGAGGAAAAATTTGTTGCTGTATCTCTTAATAGTCACATATGGAAAAAGAATCAGCCATGCTTTTGTTTAAGCTTATTTTCATAAGGATAAAAGAAAACCTTTAAAAAAAATCATGGAAAAAAAAACATGCATGCTTATACCATCACATATTCTGACAACAAATCTTATGACCAGCAAAACAAATGACAGACAAAATGCCATCTATATAACTGCTTCTAAGAATACAAAACATTGTATGTGAACACTTATGTGTTCCTATTGCTTTTTACTGCTATGATTCATACTCTTGAAAGTGCTACACAACAATTGGACACTTCATATTGTTAAAGATTTTATATGGAAGCTTTAATTAATGCTTTCAAGCAGCAAACCTGCATGTACACAGACTCCCTTCTGGTTAACCTGCAAGTTTCTGACAGAATAGATCAGATAGTTGCTACATTAACTATTTTTAATTGCTTAATGGAACAACTTTCAGGCTGCACTATACTTGCCTTGATATGTTACAACCATCCAGGCTGTTTTCTCTTACCTTTCATTCCCAAAAGTACAAATGCTCAAAATCAAAGCAGGAAAAATTATGTTGCAGCACTTGAGGCAGCTCAGATGGTGAAATAAGAAAAAGTCTCACAATTACTAATCCTCTGAACCACTGAATAACAAGGAGATGGACCCTTGGAGTTTGTTGCTTAGACCCATCCTTCTAACAGATTTTAAAGGTTTCCTTTATTGTGCTATATGTGTTGCAGGTGGGTTTGGCAAAGTGTGATGTAATTGAAATTATGTGTGTTAGTTAAATTGTATTGCAAATATCTACAGTTTTCATGACACAGACTTCATTAACACAGCAACAGCTTTGGAAATACAGCTGAAGCTAAAAGCTCTTCTAAATTTCCTGTGACCTTTGAATCTTTTCCTGTCTTGCAGTCAAATATCTCAGCCTCAAAACTGAGACAAAACTGTTCCCTTAACACAGTCCTAGAGATGCCATTGGCTTCTGAGAAACACTGTTCATTCTGCAGTGAGAAAACAACCAAATATTAAAGGAAAAAAGATTTTATACAAATTTAAAGCTGTTTGTTTCAATTCCCAGTTAAGAAGAAAAGATAATGATGTGTTTAGATACTGCTGCTCAAACACTCCCACTTAAAAGACAATTTTACTTACCTTGAGATAGGGTGAAAATGAGATTGAATGTGACTTCAAATTCATGTTAAATGCTGTATTTAGCAGTTTCTAATCAACTGCTAACCAAGACTCATCTAGAGAATAAAGCATAGAGATTTTAAACAGTTTATTAAGATGGTAAAGGATTAATACAGAGTTCAATAAAGCTCTTTGAAGCACACAAATAATGCAGGTATGAAGCCTAACCTCATCCAGACAGATAATGAAAAATTACACATAAAATACATGATAAATGTAACAAACATATATAGGCAGATACTGACAGCAACATTTTATCTCACTGGTGAACCCATAAACAATAATTATTACTTATACACCATTATTTTGATTGCTACCCTAAGGTTACAAAAAAGAATCAGCTTGGCTCATCTCTAAAAAAAAAACCCTGGAGAATTTAGCAATAACAATCAGAATCCATGCTGCCAAGCCATGGGACACATTAGATGTAAATCTGTGACCCTTTTTTTAAAATGTCAAGGCCAAAGGTGACAATGTTTGGGGAAATTTCTGTAGTTTGGTACCTGTGAAGCAGCAGCTTCTGGAAATAATGTAATGCATCACTGCAGAGTTGTTTGCCTGGGCTAAACAAAACAAATTCCTCTAATTATTTATGTATGTCAGCGTGTTGCTGATTCACAGCTTCTCTAATTTGGGCTGTGCTTGGCATTTTGGCCTGGATTTGCTTCAGACCTCTGTCATTTGTCTTTGCAAGGGAGTAATCGCTTCCTTGGCAAAGGATGTGACACTTATTGTGAGATACTAAGTGGCCAAGCAGTCCTTTCCTTAAACACAGTGGGAAAATGCGTTTTGAATAAAGAAGCTTTTAACCAGAGTAAGTGTCAGGGGCTGAAGATGTATATTCCATTTCACTGAGGGGTGATATTGCACCGTTTGTTTTCCACGGGTATGAAGGTGTCCAAGGAGTTGTTTATATTCCCACACTACAGTAATGAATGCTTGTAGGGATTTAATCTAGGAGATGACAGCAAGGCTGACAAGGACACTAAACCAAAGAAGGACGAAAGAGCCTGGAAATAAAATGGAGGCTTTAAAATGAAGGCCAGTGGGACACCTTAACATAGAAGATTACCTGGTACCCTGAATTCCTGAGAATATTCTCTTCCTACACCTGAGACATCTTGCTGCATGAAATGGTGTTTATGCACGTCACAGACAAACCTGAGAACTGCTCTAAACAGTGAAGGCAACAAACCCAACAGTAATGGGATCTGATGGAATTATTAGGGGTAACAACCTAAAATGTAATCTGTTACTCGTACTAATCTAAGTCTCTGCTGTTAAACACATTTTTGATGTGGTTTGGACCTGGATCTGTGCATAAGTCAGATGGCTGCCAGTGAAGAAATCACACTTGTCAGTTCAAGATCCAGCAAATAAGGCAATCATTCGTGAGAGCCACAGAAAATGGAAGAACTGCAGAGAAATATCTGGGAGGGTTGATAGGGGAGAGATGATCTTAAAGTATTATTTTGTGTAGACTTTCTGGACCAAGTTCAGGAAATTTCTTTATCACTGAATATCCCAATGGCTAGTGAGAGAGACACACAGTATGTTCACTCTTAACACAATGGGGGTAAATAACTTGTAATACAGTTCCTCTTCAACAAGCACATTTTGGGATTCTGGTGACATTGTAGAAAAAGACCCCAAAACAACAGTTTCTTTTTAATGCTCTGCATGAGACTGGACTTAGAGGCAGGAATTAACATGAATATAGAAATGATGGGCAAAACCTCTGATTTTGAAAGCTACAAAGACTATGTAACTCTGGACAAACCATTACAAGTAGAAGAACTGCTAGTCAGTCAGTTTAAAATAAAAATAACCAGGAGATTGTGTTGTCTGTACTCACACAAGGCTGCTTATTTCCAAGTTACCAAAGGAGACTCCAGTGTGCTGCAGGGAGGAGAATTTTTGCTGAAGGATCTTGGCCTTTTCTGTGGCCTTCACCTGCAAATGCCGAGAGAAAAAGGATAATTAATTCCTCAGCATTCAGCTATTATTTATAATTTATTGGGATGAAATCAACCAGAGTAATAATTTAATAAGTAATTTTTAAATTATCATCCTGCTAATAACGCCAAAACTTGAATTCAGCAACATATTCAAATATTTATTTACACACTCTCTTGCCTCTTCCCTGGGGTAGCCAGAGATGCCCAGAGATGTCTTTGCCAGGGCTCCCCACCCTGCCCAGGGTCCAGAACCCCCTGTCAGCTCCTGGCACTGTCCCCAGATGCCCCAGCAGGGCTGGCATCCACAGGGATTGTCTCCACCTTGGCAGAGGCCTCAGGCAGGAATCCTGTTGGATCCCAGAAGCCTTGGAGAAGGCTTCCAAATGTAAATGATGGAGTTAAAATCACAGGTGTATAGTGAAATAGGAGTGTGTGATTTCACATGGTGAAGGGGTTTGAATTTGAGGTTTTTATAGCATAGTAATAGGTATGGGACAATATGGAGGATTTTGGGTGTTGTTTCTTTCCTCTTTCTTCCTTCTTCATGATTTCAGTAGTCAGTTTTGGTTGGACAATTAGTGCTGCACTGTGGGTCACAGGGGTTTGGTTATTGGGTCAAAAGTATAAATAATATAGGTGTTAGCTTTTAATTGGACTCATTAGCTTTAAAAGACCTTGTAACTAGCTCGATCTGCCTCCATTTTGCTCACTTTTAGCTGGTGGCTAGAAGTGTTGCAGAACTCTCTGTACTTTAGATAAGATGTAATAAACAACCAAGTCCAAACACAAGATACTTGTCTCCTTCATGTTTTAATCCTGGCTCTGAGTGAAGGCAGGAGAAAATGAAGACAAGCCACTAATTAGGTGGTGCAACTAACCCGTTACACTTATGTGCCAGCTTGGCTGCAGGGACAAGGATTCCTGAAGTCAGGTGTGTGTCCATGTGTAGTTCCCATGTTCAGGCTTTGGTGTGCCTGTTGTGCTGCAGTTGTACCTCGGGGTGTTGTACAGCCTTCTCCTCCTACCACGGCAGAGCTGTCACTGCCTCAGTGCCTGCTGCATTCCGTGTAAGAGCAGCCTCGTTAGTGCACTGGGGGTGAAGGGGCCTTTGTGAACACTGAGATTCTTGTCAGCAGCCTCAAGTAGCACCGTGAGGCTCTGAGGCTGCTGTCAGCCCTGGCCATTGTGCTGCTGTTCCAGCTGGAGTCACAGGAGTGCAGGGAAGGTGTTTGCTGTTTTCTAAACTCTCCTTGCCCTGTAGCTGTTGGGCTTTTCTAGAAATTTGCCTGGCGTAGATTAGGTGAAAACTGGTTTTGGTCACTACCCAGGAAGTGCTCTTGAAGCTGAGCACACACTTTGTGGTAGAAGAGCAACAGGAGAATTAGAGTGTGGCTTAACCACTTGGACTGGCCAGTGATGGAAGGCAGAACCTTGCACTGCCAGGCTCCAAAGTACAGTTTACTCAAATTTTATTTGAGTCATTTGGCTAGGATTTCTGCTCTTGCTAGCCCTCTGTCTTTGGAGTAGTGCCCAAGCTTTGGGTATGATTTACTTAGGAACTCTTCCCCTACTGCTTTCCAGAATAAACTGCAGTGTATGACCAAGCAGGGTGTGTTTTATTGTGCTTTTCATTCATGGAGCTTTACAAGTAGATGAGACTCCACATGGGACTGCAGGCATGCATGCAGATAGGCAAATGTGTGGAGTAGTGGTCAAGACACACACTGCTTCCTTGGCAATTCCCAGAAGATTAGAAATGAGACCTTAGGCTGCAGTTCTTGGAAGAAAACATTCATTTGACCTCTCTAGCTCATCTTATGCTGCAAGATCTGATGAGTAATTTCTGCTGACATAGGAAACATGAAGAGACTTTTCTTTCCCTGTTAATTTTCCGTGCAGATTACTGTTATTTCTAAGATAAGTGCCAAATCTTTGGGCTGCCCTCTTTCTCATAATGTGCACTCTTACATACACAGACTACTAACTACATGGTTTTCTAGGTGGGGGTGAAGGAGTGCTAATTACATTTCATCTGCTGCTACTGAAGGAGAACAATATTGGCACAGAACAGAATATTAAGAATGGTGACCCAGGTTTTTCTAGTTGATAAGATATGGGCCCTTGTTGTTGTTGTTTTACTTTGCTACATATACAGGTCTCTAATATTATGGCACATACAGAAACATTCCTTTGATCTTTTTTTTACTTTGTTGCAAAAAGAAACATTCAGCACCTGCTATGTGATGGACTGTGAGTCGCCTTCTCTATTCTGTTCTAGATTTCTTATGGTCTGATAGAAGAGAGGGTGCCTCTGTCTTGTGTGTTCATCCAAACTAAGGATCTCAGGGGTTTTTAAAGGTAGAAAATTGCTTTGAGAGGACTTTAATAAGAACATATCCCCTTGTTCTCTGTTCAGCATCCTAATTTCTAACCCTTTTGAGCTCTATCGCTGTTCTCCAGCTGCATATCTGGGCCTCAATTGTTCTCTTCCACAAACTCTACCAATGGCATTTCTGCTGTTATCCCATGCTATCACCACTCCTTTCTCCTACTCCTTTAGCAGAAATACTAAGTGAAAGCATTTGCTGTTGCCCTCAAATGGAAAACCAGTAAAGGATGTCTGGAACAAAATTTGCTCTGTCCTTGTTGGGGACAGGACACTGCCCTTTCTGCTGCTGCCTGACCTGTGGCTCAGACAGTAGTGGAAGTTAAGGTATTTGAAGCCCAGGTAGTAGGGAGAGTTATCTCAGCTGTAGCTGAACTGCTCTGAGCATGTCAGGGTATTTAATCTTAAGCACATATACCAGGGACCAAATGTAAGATTTCCTTTCTGGTGTCTAGGACCCAGTGCTCTGATGTGAAGATACACACCATAAAGAACATTTAAATAAGGAGGGATTTTTGCCCAGAGCCTCCTCATATGGCCTAGAAAGCAGCAATATGTGCCAGAAAAGCATAACTAGCTGTTTGTGCTTCTGCTTTTGGGACAAAATATAATTGCCTACTATATTCCCAAAAATATGTGAAAAGCTGATTTGTACTGGGCTCTTAAATACTGCAGCAGTATGGAGAAGGAAATATCAGTGTCTCATAGACACAGAATGAGGAAAAAAATGGATTTGAAGTCTGGAATTTGGTGTCTGATGAGTCTTTTCACAAGGGAGAGGAGAATGACTCTGACTCTATACAGCTTCATTTGTGATTGTACCCTGAGTCCCTAAATGTGCAACACTTGTATTGTCACTTGCATAGTGGGTGGAAGTGTGAGGGGGGTTTGGTGTGGAGTATCAAATAATTCTGTGCTCAGCTAGACCACAAGAAGCATCTCAGCCTTCACTGCTCCTGCTGTTTCTTTATATAGCTTTGGACTGTGATCTGCTTTATACAGTACTGATTTAAAGTTGTCATACCGGGTTTCTCATCTTGTGGGCTGTGTTTACTCATTGTGAAAACTGCTGCTTGAAGGCAAAACACTGCAAAATGTAATCTTGACAAGTATCTTGTTGCTCTTGTGGGGAGGACATAAATATTACTGCATTTAAGTTCAGTTTTGGGAAATGTGTTTCAATCTCACCACTGCTTATTTCCCTTTTCCTTAGAAGTTTCATCTTGCATAAAGAAGTTCTGTGGAGCTTTCTAACTGGTCTGCATGCCTTTTTTTTCTCTTTTTTTCTTTTTTTCTTTTTTTCTTTTTTTTCTTTTTTCTTTTTTTCTTTTTTCTTTTTTCTTTTTTCTTTTTTCTTTT